>JAHKKF010525579.1:33621-46889 GCA_019740295.1 Labeo calbasu | reverse complement strand
GAGAATTTTTAACCAAAGTATATTATAGACTTTTCATTAAGACCCTAAAGAATCATATCAACTTGTGGAAAATGGGCATCCGATAACCCCTTTAAGGACATTTTCAAAACTCCCCCCACCCTCAATTCCTGCCAGACCTGGGACTCAAACCCGCAACCTTTTGGTTACAAGCCCCACTCCTGAATCATTAGGCCACGGCTGCTCCAAATATGAGCCAAGTGTTTATTGCTAGCCCCTATGTATTTATTTAAAAAAAACAAAAAAACAACAGGCCTCAGAGACAACCATAGACGTCATAAAGAGCCTGTAAAGCGATCTGGAAAGAAGCATTCTAAATTACTCTTGGCTCAAGTTTGGCGAATGATGTACCTATTTTCCTCGCAGGATTACTGACACGCTTCTCTGTGGTAACTTCGTGGTACTTTACCTGCTGAAGTCGGTATAGTTGCCGAAGCATCAAAGTTTGTCAGGCCACCACAGACACGTCCTTCAACGAAAACTCAAGATCTTTGCAATTTAACGTCACAAAGGGCTTTAGATTACACTGACCAAATTTGGTGTTGATCTGACTAAATCTCTAGGAGTTCATTTAAATACACCTGAAAATGACACAAAACTTGCAGAGGAAATTAAAAATAGCAGACTTCCTGTTAGGTTTCGAACTTCGTACTGGGGACTTTTTTGTAGGGATTGGTGTGTTACATGTCTACCGAATTTTGTACATGTATGTGAAACACAGCTCAAAGGACACTTTGTTGAAATTTTATAGGTGGCGCTATGGAGTCATTCTGCCACACCCACTTCTGAAACATCTCAGATGTAAATTTTCACCACTTCTGAGGTGTGTGCAAAGTTTTAAAGTTTAATTCTGGAGACGAAGAAGAAACTGAGCAATTCCAATAGGGTCCTTGCACCACTGGTGCTCGGGCCCTAATAATGACTGCAAACATTTGGATCATTTTTCTTTGGATTTTTATTTCCACTTTCAAAGTTTTGAAATGTATAGACAGTTCAACATTTTTAAAATTAAATAAGATCATGGAAGATATACTTTATGTAACCGTATTTCAACACCAAGAGTAGAACACATAACTGTCCCGTGGGAAAACCAGAGTGTTCATTTAAAAAAAAAAAAAAAAAAATGTAAGGGCAGTTGTAACATTTCAAAGAGATTCATCTCGTATTCAGTAACAACCTTAACATTAAGTTTAACCATAAGTACAGGCTACTACTGCAAACCTGTTTGTTCTTAAATTTCAGATGATGAAAAACCTACCATGGGTCCTCATACTTGCATAAAACAATACATCCAACAGTATTTTTTTTAAAGAAAAAAAAAAAAATACAAACTTTAATATAAAAAATCTTAGTAGACTAAAGTGCATGGACTGATTCATTGATGCATTCGGTTGTATAAAAGTAAACAAATTGATAATACGTCAAACCTGTTTTTGACCGCTTCAAAAATAACTTATTTTCTTCTTCAACAGCCTTCATTAGATTGCAATGTTTCAAGAGGGACTGCATTTTCAGTACACCAAAGAAAGAGAGAGAGAGGAAAAAACAAACAAAAAAAAACAACATCAACTAATCTGCTTACATCTGGTAAAAATGCAGAGGAACAGTTAATGCTCAGTGTACAAACCTAAACTTAAAGAAATGGTAAAGATATCACAGTGCATCCAATTCAGACTAGAACATCAATCAGGGTAACATTTGCTCGGAAGAACGAGCGTCATTCACACCAATCCCCAGCGGCGTGTGTTTCAGGTTACTGTAGTTATTCTTCAATGCAGTCAAACAGACCGGCAGAAGCCTATAATTCCTTCCAGAAAACCAACCGCTTTTCCGGCTGCCGTTTCTCTCCTCAAAACATCGCCTTTGGCTATTCTCAAGTATGAAAGAGAAACCAAATTTAAAAACAAAATGGACTGATGCTCTATGGCCAGGTGAGTCTCCTCAAAGCAGCTTCAGGAGATGGTATACCTTTGCTTTTACCATCTCAGTAACTGGAGACAATACTCAGTTTTTAATAGGCTTTCCTCTTGCATGATGCACAATGTCTCTATGAGGCACGAGCTATGGTGAGGCATCTGTGAGATGGATACTGTAGGTGTTACCATATATGCGATTCACAGTGAGTCATTTTTATTACACCAACGCCACCTCCCAACCTCCTGTAGTTCATTCCACCATAGAGCCTTGAGGAAAAAAAACAAACAGAAACAACAATCAGCAACTGGTTTGGGCTAATACAGTCATGCACCCTTGCAGTTCTGTCAGAAAAATGCAACACTTCTCTCAGAAAAATGTTCCATTTGCAAATGTTTTGATATTCACATGCTTATTTTTGTTTGCACTGCAACAAAAAAACAGAATAAAAGTCAAACTTGATAAAATTTCACACAGAACTCAAAAATGGACTGAACAAAATTATTGGCACCTTGTCAAAATTGTAAGAAATAATTGCTTTTCAAGCATGCGATGCTCCTGTAATTTGTATTTAGACACACCTTTGGTAAGTAACAGATGTGGGCAATATAGTAATCACATTTGCAACCAGTTAAAATGGAGAAAAGTGGACTCAGCCTTTGTGTTGTGCGTCACACTGAGCATGGAGAAAAGAAAGTGTAAAGAGTTGTCTGTGGATTTGAGAGAAAACAAATTGTGGAACAACATGAACAATCTCAAGGCTACAAGTCCATCTTCAGAGATTTTAATGTTCCTGTGTCCACTGTGTGCTATATTATCAAGAGGTTTACAGCCCATGGCACTGTAGCAAACCTCCCGGGACGTGGACGGAAGAGCAAAATTAATGAAAAATTACAATGAAGGATTGTTCGAATGGTGGATAAAGAACCCGATTAACTTCCAAACAAATTCAATCTGCAGACACAGGGTACAACAGTGTGAACTCGCACTATCAGTCGCCATCTGAATGAAAAGGGACACTATGGTAGAAGACCCAGGAGGACACCACTGCTCACACACAGGCATAAAAAAGCAAGACTGGAGTTTGCCAAAACCACAATCCTTCTGGGAGAATGTACTGTGGCCAGATGAGAAAAGTAGAGCTCTTTGGTAAAGGACATCATGGCATCTTTACAGAAAAAGAAATGAGGCCTTCGAAGAAAAGAACACAGCCCCTACAGTCAAACATGGTGGAGGTTCAAAGATGTTTTAGGGTTGCTTTGCTGCTTCTGGCACTGGATGCCTTGACTGTGTGAACGGTATCATGAAATCTGATGGTTACCAAAGAATTCTGGGGCACAACGCAGTGGCCAGTGTCAGAAAGCTGGTCATGGGTCTTCCAGCAGGACAATGACTCGAAACGCACTTCAAAAAGCACTCAGAAATGGTTACAAACAAAGCGCTGGAGAGTTCTGAAATGGCCAGCAATGAGTCCAGATCTGAATCCCATAGAACACCTGTGGAAAGATCTCAAAACAGCAGTTTGGAAAAGGCATCCTTCAAATCAGAATGACCTGGAGCAGTTTGCAAAAGAAGAGTGGTTCAAAATTCCAGTAAAGAGTTGTAAGAAACTCATTCATGGTTACAGGAAGTGACTGATTTCAGTTATTTTTTTCCCAAAGGGGGTGCTACCAAATAGTAAGTTAAGGGTGCCAATAATTCAAAATTTTGTCCAGTGCATTTTTTGGGTTCTGTGTGGAATTGTATCAGATTTGACTTTTCTTCTCTGTTTCTTTTTGTGTTGTTCCAATGCAAAGAAAATAAATAAAGAAAGAAACATGTGAGTACCAAAACATTTGCAACAGCAACAATTTTCTGAGAGAAGGGTTGCATTTTCTAACAGAATTGCAAGGGTGCCGATATTTTTGGCCATGACTGTATGATTTTTAATGTCACCTGAGTGCATTTATTTGATCAAAAATACAAAAAAAGCAATATTGTGAAATATGAATTTAAATTTAAAATGCAAAGCTGAATTTTCAACAGCCATTTTTCTAGTCTTCAGTGTCACATGATACTTCAGAAATCATTCTAATATGCTGATTTGGAACTCAAGAAACATTGCTTGTTGAAGAAAATTGTGCTGATTAATATTTTTGTACATACCTCCATGTGTTGGCATCAGGATCATAGACTTCTATAGTTTTTAGGTATGTGGTACCGTCGAATCCTCCAACTGCCATCAACTGGCCATTTACTACCGCTAAACCAACCTAGAACAATGGAGAGAATTTATATTCTGGGTAATTCTTTTATCAGAGGCTGAAACAAGATCAAAGATTCACATACCCCGCTTCTTCTGGACGTCATTGCAACCACAGGAGACCACTGATTGGTTCTGGGATTGTATCGCTCTGCACTGCTCAGTTCTGTGGTATCGTCTCTGCCGCCCACAGAGTAGATCATATCCTGGTATACGGCACAGCCCAGGTGTTTCCGACGAGTTCCCATGGGTGCCACTGTATGCCAGCGGTTCTCTTGAGGGTTATACCGCTCCACTGCCAACAAAATCACTGTTAATAAACATTCTGCATCTCCTTTATAACTCCAAACTAACAAAGAACAACTGTATTTTCATTAACAAACATTATTAAATAGTGTATTGCTCATTGTTTGTTCACGCTAGTTACTAGATTAACTGATGTTTACTAATGGAATCTTATTGTAAAGCGTTACCAATATTTCTTCTTATTTTCAATGTTCAAATCTCTTTAATATTTTTCTGAAAACCATGACATTTTTTTCAGGATTCTTTGATAAATAGAATAATTATTTAAAATAATAATTGCAAATGTATAATTTATCATTTTAATTATACATTATTTTAATTATAAACTATAATTTATAATTAAAATTAATTTATTGTAATTATACTTACAATTTTATAATTGTAAATTAAAAAATTACATTAAAAAATGACTGTCAAATACAAATATTGTGAAAAAAAAAAAAAAAAAAAAAAAGTATTAACTGCAAACATTTCAAAATCAGAATTTTTTCCTCCACACCTTTCAGTGTTTACCTGTATTTAGTGGGGATGTGCCATCTGAACCGCCTACTGCGTAAAGAAAACCTCCTAATACAGCTACAGCTACACCCAACCGCCTGGTACTCATTGAGGCAACACGAGTCCACTTATTCTCTTTCGGATCATACCTTAAAAAAAAAAAAAGGCAAAAAAACAAATATCTAATTAAAACTCCTCCTAAAGGAAACTTTAAAACATGCCCATTTAGATATTTAGGTAATGTTTGTGTAATCATCTTAATCATACCTTTCTACAATGTTGAGACAGGAAACACCATCCTGACCTCCCACAGCATACAGATACCCTCCTAAAACAGCAACACCCACACTGGTCCTGCAGGTGCTTGTAGGGGCGACGTCACTGCTCCACTGGTTAGTCTTAGGATCATACCTGCCAGAGCCAGCAGAGGGCAGAAATGTTAAGTTTTTATTTTTCATCCTGTAAGGATTCACATCTGATAAATTTATATTAATCAAGCAGCACCTCTCCACACTATTGAGATAAGATGAGCCGTCATGTCCGCCAACTGCATACAACAGATCATCCAGAACACTGACACCCACTCCACAGCGCCGTTTGCTCATGGACGCCACCATCCTCCACTCATTGGTCTGAGGGTCGTAGCGCTCAACGCTTGAGATAGCATCACCACTGCACCAACCTCCCACTGAGTCACACAAACACAAGTCAGATGTGCAAAGGGAAAAATCTCACAAAGCAAACTAAAATCAATCAATAGAATAAGAACTAGAATATGCCTGCTAAAACACCCACCAGCAAACAGTACTTCTCCACAACGGATAGGCTTTCTGGGCCTGGTTCGAGGTCCCTGCATTAGGGGGCGTTCTTGGGGTAGCAGGAGATAGTTCTTGGCTTCATCAACCAAGTCCCTACAGGGCAAAAAAAATGTTGATTAAAATATGCTGTCAAAGTTCAGAGACTGGAATGGAAATTTTACATTTAAATGTAATAGAGAATTAAAAACATGTATTTTAACGGTACATATCGATTGCGAATGGCTGTAAGCTAAGTAAGAATATATTTTTAATAAGAGAAAAGCTCTAGGTGATCTATAAAATCTGAATTTTGCAACAGCCTCCAAAAAGGTTTTATATATTTACTGAATATTACATTCAGTTTGAAGAGCATGACTAGGTACAAATTCCACAAATACAGTATTGTTTTCTCATAACTGAGCATTGTGTCAGCTTTTATGGTGTATATTTAAGGTGAGAGACAAATGAAAAACAGAAAAATGTAAATAAATAAATACACATACAAATTTACAAAAGTTTTCTTTTTAAAAAAACATTAAACCAAGTCTGCTCTCACTACATTAAAAACTTTTTCATAAGAATTTACTAAAAAGTAAAGACACCTATTCAGATCTATTAAAGGTAACCCTGATTTAAAAAAAAATTTATACATATTTTGGACTATGGGAGCACCATTATTACGTCAAATGGTTGCACTCTTTGAGCTACTGGCACTATCTGTTGCTATTTTTACCGCAACACAACTTGTAAAATAAAATACAATAAACATTATCACATTGTGTTGCTTTTGGTGGTAATTTTCAGTCGAAGGCCAACAAAAAGCGATGCAAGTCTTCACTGATTTCCTAGCATTAAGTAGAGGAGAAAAGAATGGGAAGATACCTGTAAATGAATAAAACTTCCTAAAGACCTGTGTTTTTGTTCTCTCCACTTTAGCCCTGATGCCTTTGAGGCTTTTAGTAGACCACAGCTAATACAAGAGCTTACAAATGGCAGAGACAAGAAACACTAGATGCCATCCTGGCAGGATGTAAACAAGCTGACGCTTGTCATGACACCACAGCCACTGAAGAAGTTTCTCAGCGTAGATTTCACTCAATATCCAGGGGCGTTTAGACTCCTTGTGGAGAAAAATTGATGGTATGGCATTTGGTTTAAGCCTACGCTTACATGCATCGCCACCTGTAAGCTCTTTCAGAAGCTGTGCTTATCATATCCGTATTTTATTTTCAGAGTTGTTTTGTGGTAAAAATAGCAACAGTTAGCGCCAGTAGCTCAGTGAGAGCAGCCATAGTCAAGTATAAAACGATGTGAATTTTTTTAAATAACGTATATCTTTCACAGGTTTTCTACTACACATTTCAGTAAGAGACACCATTTAGGTTATATTAAGCCACATTAAGACACATAAGTATGTGTCACTTATTACCTGGGTTTCTCTTTAAAATATGCTTCAGAGATATTGACCAAAAGGGGCATAGAAGTGGATCTTCACACATTAATAAAAACCTTATTAATTTTAAAAGAGACTATACATACGCACCTACACTCCTCATCACTCTTGATAAGAGGATCTGAGCCCACCGTCCCAACCAGAAACTTCGGGCTCAAAAGAGGAAGACGCACATGTTGCAGAACCTGTTGGCATGACAAAACAGATGAGAGGTCTCATGAATAATTCATCTCAATCATCTCTTTGATGCAAGTCTAAATAATAACATAATTTACATTTAATTTACATAAAAGCCTTTTTAATCCTGTTGATATATACTATCGTTTAAAAGCCTGTCAGCTTGTCAAAATATATTCTAGAAATATAATGCAGAAATTAAATATATTTATTCAATGGGAATGTAATAAATTAATCAAAAGTGACAGTAAAGACATGTATGATGTTATAAAGGAGTTCTGTTTTAAACAAATGCTAAAGTCTATTCATCAAATGATGCATCAAGGTTTTCAGAATAATATTGAACAGAACGCCTGCTTTAAACATTGATTTATTTCTTTTATTCCAAATTATGAGTATCTACCATATGCAGTACGTCTATAGTGTTTTATATGCTCATGTCTGACCTGTGGCAGCTGAGGCCTGCGCTCCTGGATGCTGTATTTAACCCAGGCCATTACAGCGTTAAACACCTGCTCCTCACTCCGAACATTGAGCTCATCACTGGAGATGATGTCTATCAGCTGGTTGGCTGGCAGCAGCATGAACTCTTCACTCTCCATCACCTAAAAGGCAGAAATTATCCAAAAACATCAATGTGACATGCATCAACTTTTCACTTCACAAAACAGATCACAGTTGTTTGTAAACACAGTTTATATATTCCCTGGGAATCGAACCTATGATCATTGTATTGTATTTGACCCTTTGAAACTAAATGAAGAAATACGGGGGTGTTAATTTGATACCAGCAATGGGGGTTCTTCCCATGAGTCAAAAATAACAGGGTTGCACAGTCATCAGGGAAACCCTAAACTAGCTAATGGAAAAGTTGAGGGCACAGCTAAAATTAGATACAAGGGAGTCACAACTGAGGCTTATGTAAGGTTCCTACACTTTCCGATCAGTGACACTACCAGTCAAAAGTTTTTGGACAGTAAGATCTTTAATGTTTTTTTAAAGAAGTCTCTTCTGCTCACCAAGCCTGCATTTATTTGATCCAAAGTACAACAAAAACAGTACAATTCTGAAATGTGTTTACTTTTAAAAATAACTGCTTTCCATTTGAATATATTTTAAAATGAAATTTACTTATTTCAAACCTTTTTAAAGCTTTTGACTGGTAGCATAAATACGAAGACATTTTTATTTACCATAACTTGAAACATTTATATTGACTATAGACTCCTCCAAACCTGGAAAACCCCTTTTTACAAGGCTTCCAGGAATGTGACAACCCTACTTATAAAACAAAATAAGACTAGAACTACTGAATCTAGCTTTTTTTTTTTCATCAAGGTACAATAAGGTTTCTTTAAGTATCATAAAATAACAAGGAACAATAACTGCACAGCATTTATTAAACTATGTTTATGTTAATTTCATCTCTTGAAGCACCAAGGCTGCATTTCCTTAGTCAAAAAATGCAGTACAGACAGTAATACTGTGAGATACTATTACAATTTAAAACAGCGGTTCTCGATCCTGGTCCTGGGGGTCCACTGCTCTGCACATTTTGCATTCAATTAGGAGAGAGATCCATGAACTGAACTAATGAGCTGATGATCTCAATCAGATGTGTTAAATAAGGGAGACATACAAAATGTGCAGAGCAGTGGACTCCCAGGACCAGGATTGAAAACCACTGATTTAAAATAACTGTTTATTTTTAATATATTTTAAAATGGAAATTATTCTTGTGAATTCCTTTAGAATCATTTAATAAGCTGATTTGGTGCTCAAGAAATTTTTTCTTATTTTTTACAGTTAAAAAGTTGTGCTGCTTAATATTTTTGTAAAAACTTAAATGCATTTTTTTAGCAGAAAAAAGAACTACAATTAGTTGAAATTAAAATCTATAACTATCATTGTGACGTATCATAAATTTAATGGTTTATTGCTGAATAAAAGTATAACTGTCTTTCAAAAAAAAAAAAAAAAAATATTATTAACCCCAATATTTATAAACCAAAATTGACCAAGATTAATAAATGCTGTAAAAATGAAGCTGTTAATGACACCTAATCTATTAACAAACTGAACCTTATAAAGTGCTTTCTAATTTAAAATAGAATTTATTATTAGTAAACAGAATATACTTAGACCTGTGCTACACAAAGACAGCAAAAACAAGGAAGGAATGGAAACAAAAAGATTAAAGTTCAAAGTCATGGTACATTCATTGTCAACACAATAGAGGGTGTGTAGAGGTCAACCATTACCTCCTGAAAGTTATGCTGGGTGAACTTATCAGCAATACGCAGCAGCTCTCTGCAGGAGTGAGTGTCGGCGAAGGCCCTGATGCCTAAGCAGTTTGAGGGGTCCAATTGCCGCTTCAGGAATTCACAGCAGGCTTCCTGAATCTCTGCCAGCTGCAACAAGCAGGCAGCGGGCAGCAAAGTCTGCACATTTCCCTCCTCCACAGTCACCTGCAGGCCAGGTTTAAAGTTTAACATTTGAACTTCAATATGCAACAATTTACAGTAGTTGAACGTTCAATGGAACTTTAATATTGAACATACAGCAATAGAAACGCATACCTGCGAGGTATAAGCAAAGTCGATGAGCAGCTCCATGGCTCGTTCATCGATATCCCGGATGACGACTTCCGTCTGTCGGCTCTCGGCCAGTTCCCCCGTGAACATGGCTCTGAAATAGGGGCTGCAGGCAGACAGGATCACACGGTGTGCATAAATCTTCTTGGCTCCCACCACCAAAACCACATCGCACAACTCTCGGTGCTTGCGGAGCAGGTTGATGACCTCCAAAGTCTGCCGAGGATGCTTGTCTGAGATGTAGGGCATCCTGGCAGGCTGGGGTACTCCCTCTGGGAGCTTGTTGGGGTCACCAAGGGTGCAGCGACTTGTGATATCCATTCCTGTGGTATCTGGGCGTGCACTGGTACCCCTTAAGGGAAAAAAAATGGTTTTAGATTATGCTGGTTTGATTCTTGTTTTATCTCACCTTCTGTAAAGTACATAGCTGAACTTGTTTCATAACTGATTAACTTTACAGTTAATGAACTCAACTAATTCAACAAACTTACTTGAGCTGAATAACAACACTACTGCCTTTTAGAGCTACTTTAAAGCAAAATTTGAAGATGTTTGCAACACTAATTCTCTTACTGTTTATTACTGTAAAGCTGCTTTTAAAAAAAAAAAGGTAATGTATTAGCGCTATATAAATAAAGGTGACTGTGAGAAATCAATTTAAATGGAAATATCTGCTCAATGGAAACTATTTTAGTATTATTTAAATACAAATTAATTTAAATAAGAAGAGATTTAAAGATTAAATATCACACTTTCAATACATTCAAAGCATGCCAACATGATTTCAAACGCTTCTCTTGTTCACACATGAGCAATCTGACGGTTGCGCCAATAATGTTGAGTTATCTTTGAAATATTATTATCTAGAGATCAAGCAGGTTGAATTCTATGCAAACAAGCTTAAAACAGCATGACTAGCAAATATGAGCGCAACACACGCCCATAGTAAACATCACAAATGAATTCACTGACTCTGTCAGAATGTGCCATATGTTCCTTAACAAACAAAAAACACGTGGACGTCTTACGTATTGACATTTAAATGCAGTGTTTTCTGTTTAAGACCTATTTAATGAAATTTAACTATATAACTATAAAACTATAAAAATATAACTTGTACTCATTTGGGGTAGCTGGTTGCTTTGGAGAGTCAAATGCTGTAATGTGACAACGCAGCAAAATAGAAATGGAGGTTAAATGTGAGGTAAATATATATACAAATCACCTTAATTATGTTCTGTATATTTTAAAGGCACGTTTAACGTACTAAAGATTGGTCTTGTGATGTTTGTAATCAATTCGACAGGGCCCAGAGTATTCCTCATGCTAACCTTGGCGGTAGTAGATGCGATATTCCAGAATATACAGAACTATTCAAATAATTGTATGGTTTTAATATACATAAGGTCAAGGTTTAAAGCATATCTGGGTGCAAGACTCGCTGTTTACACACTGGCTAACGGAGTGTCAATTAGCTCTAGCTTAGCTTGATCGAAGTATCGAATTTGTACTGTTTTAGCAGTTGTTCAAACATGGTGTTACGCATTGTAAAGAGTGTGACAGAACAGACGTGATTCCCTCACCTTATTTGTCCATTAAATCGGTCCAGATTGAATTTTAAGTCGTCGGGATTTGGCAAGATAATATCAAGACTACCGCTGGGTCTACGGGACACCATCCACTTTTATTTTTTATTTTCCTGATGAGCTTCCTGACAGTCAAAGGAAATGGGCGTTTTAAAATAAAAGTCCTGCATCTTTTTATGCGCTACTGCCAGAGATGCGTGAAATTAAATTTGGAAACTATAATTTGTAATTTTTAACATTTATGACGTATCTATATGATTAAACCAGCATCAAAAACAAAAGTAGCGGTACCACTTTACAATAAGGTGTAATTTGTTAACATTAATTAATTTTCTTAACCAACATGAACAAACAATGAACTGTATTTTTATTGACTAACTTTAACAAAGATAAATAAATAGTGTAATAAATGTGGTGTTAATTGTTCGTTCATGCTATTTAATACAATAATTAATGTTAACAAATGACACCTTATTGTAAAGTGTTACCGCAAACAATGAAAAATACATTTATAACACTATTTATTAATCTTTGTTAATGTTAGTTAATACAAATACAGCTGTCCATTGTTTGTGCATGTTAGTTAACGGGGCATTAACTAATGTTGCCAAACACAACTTGTGATTTTAACAATGCATTAGTAAATGTTGAAATTAACTTTAGAAGTACTGTTCATTCTTAGTTCATGTTTACTAATGAAGTTAACTAATGCTAACTAATGACCTTATTGTAAAGTGTTACCAAAGTGGCTATAAATAACGGCCGAAGTAACTGAAACGATTAAAATATTACTGTTAACTGAAATAAAGGTAAATAAATGTAAATACAATAAACTATTTGCTGAAAAACTTAAGCTTAAGAAATTAGAAAACAACAGAAATGTTGCACTAGCAGTCATATGAAATAAAATAACTTTCAAAATTAAATAAAAATAAATTAAAATTTAAACGAAAAAATTACAACATAAAGGTAACGAAAAGGTACAACAGACTTACAAAGGTACAACATATTAACTACAGTTAAAATGAAAATGGACATAAAAAATAACAGATATTATATTAATAAATACTATAATAGTATTAGTATTATAAATAATTGTAAAATAATACTGCTTTTTCGAGCTGTCAGCAAAAAATAAAAAATAATAAACAGATAAAACCCTAAATTACAAGCATATAATGAATATAAATAGTTATAAATAAGTTATAAATAATATAAATATAGACACAAAATTAAAGCAAACATGGTTTCCCAGCATGTTTAATTCTTAATTTTTTTTTTATTATTATTATAACTTTGTTACGCCATTCAGGCATTATTATAACATTGTTTATTTGTTTGTTTCAGTTTGCACTTGATCCTTATGCACTCTGTGTGTGTGTACCTGGGGTTCCCTACATTATGAGGACCAAATAGAAATGAGGATCAAGTATAGTAATACCAGTAAATTTTGACCTTGTGGGGAGTTTTTTTTTTTTTTTTGGTCCCAGTGAGGAAAACAGCTTATTAATCATATAGAATTAAACATTTTGAAAATCTAAAACAGCAGAAAATGTCCTGTGAAGCGTAGTTTTAGGTTTTAGGTTAGGGTAAGGGGACAGAAAATACAGTTTGTACAGTAGAAAAATCATTACGCCTATGGAATGTCCCCACAAAAATATGGAAACCATTATGCATGTGTGT
>JAHKKF010525579.1:0-31865 GCA_019740295.1 Labeo calbasu | reverse complement strand
TATATATATATATATATATTAGTTTCCAGAGAAATATTAAGTGGCACATCTGTTTTCAACATTTATAATAATAAGAAATGTTTCTTAAGCACCAAATCGACATATTAGAATGATTTCTGAAGGGTCATGTGACTCTGAAGACTGAAGTTATGATGCTAAAAATTCAGATTTACCATCACTGGAATAAATGACATTCTAAAATTGAAAACACTCATTTAAAATTGTAATAATATTCCAAAATATTACTGTTTTTATTGCATTTTTGATCAAATAAATCCAGTCCTGATGAGCACGAGAGATTTTCTTTCAAAAACATTACACAATCTTTCAGACCCTCAACTTTTGAATGGTAATATTGTGTATAAATATTTATTTTAATAAAAGTTTAATATGTTAAAACATATTTTGGTAGAACCCATAAAATAAACAAGGCTGTAGGGAGAGCTTCACACTTCTGTTGGCTAGGTTGTGCATCAGGGTACAGTAGTTTCAGTTAAAATCAATATAAATGAATAAATTATTTAAAAGAGAAATAAATTATTAAATAAATCCTATATTTATATTTCTTCTGTATGCACCCTGTGCAGTATTTCCTTGGACTTTGGTTGAAAATGATCATAATAATAACCCAAAGTTGAAAAAATCCAAGATCGAAGAAAGAAATTTACGAGGTCAAATAGCAAAGTGCAGTTCACAGACCAAGTGCTGAAGAGTAATATTTCAAGAAAACAGAATAACAGAGAGAGATGATTCTCATTTCTAGTCAAGGCACCATACGAGTGGAGCTACAAGAGGCATCGCTTGAGTTTCCCACCAGAGGGCAATCATTAATCAGGAGTCACTGCACTAAAAGGAGAAATCGCTGTAGTTCAGAACAAATGTTCACTGATGTGAAACTAGACATGTATTGATATGCTGAATGGCAAATGAGTTTCAAAGCACCAAAAATGATTTCGTTTATATATGGGTCATTCTACAGAATTGGTGCAAACTGCTGTCCCACAACCAAAAAACACATTTAAAAAGTAGAATCAAATCTTTTATTATCTATTGAAACCCACAATAATATTTAAAAATCAGTAAGCTTAATATAAGAAAATCATCATTTAGTGATTACCTAAATTTGGAAGGTGGCCTGAACCCTAACCTCTACATTTCAGCTTATGAAAATGATATTGAAATAATTTTTGCATTTTATTCCGTAGTTGTTTTTAAAAACATCTTTTGGATTTTTTTTTAAAAAAGTAAAGCTAAAGTAATAAGTAAATAAGTAAAAAATTATTTAATTCTATATTTTCTTTGTAAATTATGAAACGTAAAATGTAAAAAAAAAAACGTGCCCCGCATTTTTCATGTCACTACCGAAACAGTGTATGTTTTAGTCTATTGGCTTTATTTGGGGGAAATAAACACAATTTTTGTACCGTTATGCAAATTTTTTAGTATTTTTGTATGTTTTAGTAGTGTTTAGGTATGTGGGTTAAAATTCTGTAATGTGATGTGGTCGCTACCAAAACATTACTGTCGCTACCAAAAATGTGCTGTCACGACTAAAACATGGGATGTTTTGTCAAAAATAAAATGTATACTGAATGATCAACTAAGTGTCACACCCCTGTGGACTGTTTTTGTGGTTTTTCCCCTTGTATGCCCTTATTTGGTCTTTCCTGTTCCGTCTTTAATTATTACGTCACTGTTTGATCGTTCACACCTGTGTCCCTCTGATTGGTCTGTGTATTTAAGTTTGGTTGAATTCCCCCTTTGGTTGTCGGTTCTTGTAAGTCACTCTATGTCTGTAAAGTCTTTTTCGTTGTGTATGCGTGTGGATTCCCTGCTGTTCCTGTTCATTCCTGTTCCAAGTGTGGATTGTTTAAATAAATGTATGTTCCTGATTTCCTCGTTCCTACTCTTCATTCCCCGCACACCACGACGTGACACTAAGATGTTATAATAGTGTTTGGTTCAATGTATATTCAAACTAATAAATCCTTAACTTTGAAATCAGTATGATCAACTTTTTGCCCTCTACAAAGAACAGTTTGATTCAAAATGCAACAAATCTCATAAATTACACTGAAATATTGTTAAAATTGAATTTGTTATTGATTTACTTCTGAAAACCTTTTAATAAAATAGAAAAAAATACATTTACAATGAGGATTTAAGCTAAATCTAGTATAACCCTTCTAATTAAATTATATATTAATGTGTTTCAGTAGTGACACATTTAGGAAGAGGACAAATTAAAAAAAAAAAAAAAAAAAATGTGATACTTCAACTGCACAATTACTAGAGATGTGTACCTTGGATATTATACTTACAAATTTTGTGGAAAAAGACACATTTTCTTTAAGACATTTCCAACTTTGACTTTGAACCAATTCTGTAGAATGGCCCATATATTATTTTAAAACACACAGTAATGTGTTGTATGGCCTTGTGTGGACTACCAGGTTGTAGAATTACAACAAAATGACTTTAAAAACATTTAATTCTGTATATAATGACTTTTAATAAGCCAAAGATATGGTAAGATCTGGAAAGTGCAGTGTACGGTCAGGTCCGGAAAGTCCCGGCCGCTTCACTCAGTCCGAGCAAATCCACCTTCCTGAACCGACCACATTTGAGCCATTGATTGGTTGACCGTTTCCACTAATGACAGCCCTCAGTCTGAGCTTAATCAGCAAAAGCTGTATCCGTTGTGCCAGTTTGAAAAGGGAAACTGGTCATGATTCGTTTGATTTGCAGGAACCATTTAGTAACCCATAAAAAGTATATTTAACTTGTACGAAAATATGAACACAGTCCTAGGTGGACAATAACAGGCATATGTGATACCTCACATCTTTCTCTTGGGGACGATTTGTGAATTGTAAATGTGGTCAGTTAAAGCAAATAATATATTTTACAGACTTACTCTGGTGTTTATACTGTCTGAAACTTGGCATTTCTCAACTGAGCAAATAATAAAATAAAAGTCTTGGGGTCTGTATGCTTATCAAACAATGCATAAGCTGAAGTGCAACTAAACTAATACAATTATGAAAAGTAACAAGTTTGCTATTTTACTTATTAACACACTATGGTCAGAATAAATGCTCAACCCTTACTGTTATCCATCTTTTTCCTGAGTAACCGTTGAGCGCCACCATGATGAATTCTAACTTCCGTTTGGGTGGTCTCGTGTTTCTATCTCCAAAGAAATCCATGTTAAAACGGGGAAAAGATCGACTGAATTAATTAAACTAAAACTGTTTCAATATCACAAGATATAACAATGTGCGCAGGGTTAAGCTGTGTTGTTGTTGGCTGTCACAGTAAAGTAGCGTTACTTGTTTTGCGTACCAACAAATCTGTCCATGTCCGACGTTGTATGTCTTGCATAAACGTTGACAAAAGAAAACGAGCATTATTTGCAGCGCTTAAGTTAAAATACCGTTTGTGAAATACTAAAACAATGTGCTGAAATAATGTGTGCTCTTATCATTTTGTGGACAAAATCCCGAGAATTCACGTGAAGTGAGCCCCTGTCTGTGTTCAATGCAGCTAACCTTGCGTTCCGTCATGTCCACTCAATAAATTAGGACGGTGAGTTAAAAGACGAACATTGCGACACTGTGAAGTGATGAAACTATGGCTTCTTATGTGCTTTTAAAAACTACTTTTAAAGGGTTAACGTTATATTATCAGCTCGGAAAATACATTACTTTGACTAGAAACACCAGTAACCAGAAATGCAAAGCATTGTTCTATTCGGGCGCGACTTCCGCGTTCAGTAAAAAGGTGGATAATAAATTATTTCCATTCCTGACCTGTACATAATGGTAATTTCAATTTAGTTCATAATTTTGATTTCCTTGTACTTAGTAAAAAGCTATTTATTATACCAGAAAATGTTTGAAAGCAGACGTCCATTGTAAAATAAACTCCTTCAGAATAATACAAAATAAACTCCTTCAAAATAATACAATGTTCTGTTCACTCAGTCATGGTTTATGTATGAATAATGACAAATTAATAGTACATTGACCTTATTTAGCCCCACCCCTTTTTAGTGCTGCGTTTGCTGTCTTCTGTTTTCCGGTTGTATTTACACAGTGATCTGACGGATTTATGAATGAACCGCTCGTTTTAAAATCTTCCTGGTCTACTGACATTTGTTAAGATATTTGGTTTAAACATTACAATGCTCACGATAATTTTTGTTAACTCTACAATACATGTATCCACAATATCAACTAAATTACTCTTAAACAGCGATGCCATAGAAATAAAGAGAGCTACCGCACAAACGGAAGTTCAAAGACAATATTCTAAAGATGGTGAGGTGCTTGTTTCTCTGGAGAATAAGGTCAGTTACCTATTACTTAATCACATGATCCTTCAGAAATCATTCTAATATGCTGATTTGGTGCTCAAGAAACATTTCATCCTTTTGGTTTTTACTATTCTGTAGTCCAGTGTGCGGATGAGCATGGCACGGGGGCCGGTACACTGCACTGGGGTGGTCTTTGTGTCACTCCCATTGGCGTTAAGTCAGCGAGGTGATGGGAGTACTGTTGGCATGCCAGCTGCCAAGCAAACCCACTGCACCCTGCTCTTGTCTCATTCCCATGCGTCCATTCAAAAAAGAAAGCGAGAAAGAGAGAGAGGGAGACAAATAGATCAAGGCAGGGAAGGACAGACACCGGCCTGCAATGCTTAAGCCAAGTGACTTTATCGCATCAGGTTAAAGTTTTTTGATATTGTATTAAATACAGTCAAACAAAAAATTATTCAGACACCAGATATAATATTTGATATTTTTTACTAGTAGATGCAGAACACTATAGTTAATTTATATAAGTAAAGATAGCAAAATAACATAAAGTGTGACATGTTACACCCAAAACTTCTTCATACAGTGGACTACCAGTAAAACTGATAAAAATTTGTGACCAAAAATTATTATTAACTTTGATCTAACCATGTTTTGCTTAAATGTTTCTTCCTTAATTGCTAATGTGACCTTTTTACACCACAGATTGAACAAAATTAAGCATTGCTTGGTAATTGGTCAACAAAGTATTGATAGTTGTGTAAATATTGTCATACTAACAGTTGTCTGAATTTTTGGTTGATTGTAATCCATTGAATACCTTTCAATCAGAGTTATCTGACAAGATGATTTGTTCTGACACAGCTTTGAGTTCTTGTCATATTTTATCACCACAAAACTAGTCTTAAGTAGCAGAGATATATTTGTAGCAATAGCCAAAAATACACTGTATGGGTGAAAATGATCAATTTTTTTTATGCCAAAAATAATTAGGATATTAAGTAAAGGTCATGTTCCATGAAGATATTTTGTAAAACATAAATATATCAAAACTTAATCAGTATTTTGACTTTTTTGCACCCTTAAATTCCAGATGTGCAAATAGTTGTATCTCGGCCAAATATTGTCCTATCATAGCAAACCATATATTGATGGAAAGCTTATTTATTCAGATGATGTATAAATCTCAATTTCATAAAATTGACCCTTATGACTGGTTTTGTGGTCCAGGGTCACAAATAATTTTGGTTTGACGGCATTTTCTAAGCATAATGTACAGAGACAACTATAAGTAAGCCTGTTTTAAAACATGACTTTCTGCCATCTAATGACACAAACAATACAAAAATTACACAGTTCATCATACATTTTGGATTATGACAAGATTGTTGTTGATTTAATCAGGTAATAAGTCCATAATGAGGTAAAAAGAGACAGTTCACCCAAAAATGAAAATTCTGTCATCATTTACTCAACCTCATGATTCAAACCTTTATGGTTTTCTTTCTTCTGTGGAACATAAAAGAACAAAATGTTCTCCATACAATGATAGTCAATAGGAACCAAAACTGTTTGGTTACTAACTTACTTCAGAATATCTCATTTTGTGTTTGGTAGAAGAAAGACATGAAGGCAGGTTAATAGTTTTAATTTTTAGTGAAATTAAGATAAAATAAATCAGTACATTAATTTTACAATCTAACAGGCATATAAGATCCTACAAGTTTCCATGTGTGTGCTTGTCATTGACTAAACGACTGTTAAATGCTACTCGGTAGGAACTTTGCGAATGACTGCATGCTTATGAAAGCTACTAAAAGTGTCCTCGCCACTGTCATGCATGTGTTATTTATAAGCATGGACTGCTACCTTCTTTTAATCTGGAGACAGATGGAAAAAGACAGTATGGGGTAGAAATTGTAAGACATACAGTAGGCTATCGTTTGTACAGAGTCTTTATTACAGAGACAGCGTAAAGCACCCCATGCGTAGGAGAGGAACATTATTCCAGGGAGTGGAATAAAAGACAGATCCAGCTGCGTACACACACCTACACTCACAGACACCGCTAGACCCGGCACATATGTGCACATTCACACACACCGAGAGGGCTGAAACACATGCCTGATTCTGTGCCGCAGTATGGTGCGTGAGGGGGCTAGTTAAGCATGATTTATTTCCGCGTGGGGATTCACAGGATGGCTCCAGTTCAACCGATTTCCCAGAGCGAGCGGAAGCTGCTACCAGCCATAGCAAGCAGGAATTCTCATCCCCGGACCCCCTTTCTCCGGGCCTCAGGACCCTTCGGCCCCTGTGCGAGCAGACCCTTGAACCTGGTGGAAATCACAACCTGTTTGCATCTCATGCAATACGCAAACTGAGCACCAAGTGGCGCTGTGCAAACAGAAAATCATCAGAATGGCTCCAGAGGCAGAGTTGTACAAGATGCTTCATTGGAACTTGGCATTTTTTCTGTTTTGTATAATAAAAGTCTCCTAATTCACACAATTGCTTCCACACATTTTATGGTGTTGCTTTTACGGTCTCAGTGGAACCTTCTTACTTTTCCATACATACAAGCAATCTCTTTATATCAAAAAATAGACACTGTGTTGAAAATATATTCTTAGTGAATTAAACAAGAAGGTTCTCATTGAATATGCACTTCTTCGAATTGATCTTCCACTTTCTGTTTCTTGTAAAACCGAACATTTAAAATAGAATGCAAGTGTGCACGATTGTACAGTAAGTGCTAAAACAGATGTTTTGTCCCTCTTTTTTTTAATTGCGTGCGTATGTGTGTGTGTAAACTTTGGTTAAAAAGTTATAGGACTCACACATGTGCAGACATCCTCCCACACACATAGACTCAGACATAGTTCTCTCTCTCCCAAATACACACACGTAACCACACACAGGTAAAACAAGCAGGCGCACAGAAACACACCTTTACAAGACATCACCTCTCACTAGGTGCCGACAGGACCACACATACTGTCTCACACAAAATGTTTGGAATGCTGTAAACATTTATTTCAACAGAAACTTAAATGGTTCCATCTCAAATAGTCTTCCGGGGACATCGTACTGCACCTGAACACAATAATAAACATGAAGGTGAACGACCACAGTGAAAACATGAAAACATAGCTTGGGTGGCTTTACTACAGTTTGGGTATGATTATTTTAAGACGCGCGTCATCCCGAGATGCATTTCAAACATCACCCTGTGCGTTTACACTGAAGAAGTCTCATAAAAATAGCCTCTGAATCTAATATTTGCTCAGGCTTATGCATAATCAAGAGATTTGCAGTAAAACACGGGTTCAAATGTAATTTTATGGACTGCATTACCACCATTTTAATTTAAGCTGATGTGAAACCTCATTTGTAACTCATGACACATTTCAAGATAAAGCCAATAGCCTTTCATCAGTACTGGGCCACAGGCTCCAAATCCAAAAATGTGTCTCTTGTAATACTGTTGTAGATATAAATGGATAAAAATAGTTTTACCATTTGTTCATAAGCTGCACAAACTTTGACAAAGATGACTACAATGCCTACAATGGACTGTAGGTAATATTCACCTCATCCAGTGCTCTTTTTGCGTTCTGTCTTGTAAAATATCCCATTACTATGTCGAGAAACCACTGCAAGCAATTCAGTACATGAGTGAACTGTGCGAAAGAATCAAACTGAATTGGATCTTTTTGGAAAGCTGTTTCAAAAGTGATTCATTCACAAATCTGGCATCACTAGTTCTGAATCTAAACAGCCGAAAGAAAAAGCACAACTTGTCACTAGATTGCTGAAATATTATCAGAGAAAAAAACAACAAGGTAGGTTGGTATACGTCAATCCTATTGATTTATGAGGATATATCAACAGTAATAGTATACTAGGGCACTGAAAAAAAAAAGAGTCTTGCAATGGTCTCAGGATTTTTATTTAAAAAAAGAAAAAAGAAATTATGGTTATTATGTATTGGAAAGTTAACCAAAGGATTACCTGACTAATCAGGAAGCAATTAATAGATTTATTGGGAAAATAATTATTGAATTAATCGGCTAATCAAAAAATAAATGATAAGACTCTTGGTAGATTTGGTTAGATCAACTTAAGTTTAATTTTCAATCTTTAATTTTTTGCATTTATGAAACAATTTGTTGAACACCAAAGTTTTAACCTTTCCAAAAACAGACTAAACAGAGAGCTTGTTGAGTAAAATTAAATAAAAAAAACTGAAATAGAATGAAGGAATAAATGTCACTGAAACTAAGCACATTTTAGTCAAAAGATTCTTGGCAGTGCATTAGAGAGGTGGAAAGATATATATATATATACATATATATATATATATATATATATATATATATATGATAAACTAAATCAGTTCCAGTACTGGCTCAACTTACCCCACAGCATTTGGCTCACTTTGCCCCATTGCTGGCATTTTGGAAAAAAACTAGCTAGATTAGCAATTCAGGCTAATATTTAGCTAAATGATTTTCACCTATATGGATCATAAATATTTTTACACCTAGATAAATTTGCTTTGATGTAAAATCCATTACATCTGTTATGCTAAAATTTGACAAGCCAAAAACAGTTTTTAAAGTAAATGGGTGCCTTCCCCTCCTCCCATGTGTTTCTCCTTTTCACAGTCTGGCAGAAATGATGTGATTCCAAAATACATGATCACATAACAGTGAAAGTGTACAGCTGCCAAGATACATGAGGTGGGTCAACTTACCCACTGGCTCAACTTACCCCACTCTCCTCTACACTTTAAATATTTTGATTACAGACCGATATTATTTAAAGATCATACAATTCTCATCAATAGTGACATTAAAACATATTTTAGACTTAATATTAAGAAATGTGCATTGTGCACAAGTATTTCAAATAGAGTTTAATTACAATTTTTATATCAGCAAGTCTCGAGCGATATGTCAGTGCTTATGGTAATAGTCTTGAACTATAGGTAGTATAAAATAAATGCATTTTAAAATGTATTACTTTTTTACTAAGGACGTTTTGACTAAAGATTACACGAGGTGGCTAACTCGTAAGAATTCGTACGACCTCACTCTTACAAATTCATACGATTTTAGCAAAAACGTATGTATTTTACTAGTTGCGCAATACGTATGACCTACACCTAACCCCCACCCCTAAACCTACCCAGCACTGAAATCGTACAAATTCGTACAATTTTGATGAAAATATTTTTGATGAAAATATATTTTCTGCGCAAAGAAAACAAAAAATAAGGCTGACCTGGGATCGAATCCCGACCCAGGGTCCATTGCCGATCCTGCACCCCCGCTCTCCAACCAACACTTTTCTGTCAATCTCCACTGTCCTATCATCCAAAAAGCACAAAAGGGGCCAAAACAAAATTTTTGTCAGTCGACGTGCATTCACGACAATACCACGACGCATACATGTGATTGTATGACTCTCATAAATGCATGGCAGTCAGATGCGAAAGAGAAGAAATTTGTTGAATAAAATCATTATTTTTGCTTTCTTTGCACATAAAAAGTATTCTCATACCTTCATAAAATTATGGTTTAACCACTGATGTCACATGGGCTATTTTAACCATGTCCTTACTAACTTTCTGGCCCTTGAACATGTCAGTTGCGTTGCTGTCTATGCAGGGTCAGAAAGCTCTCAGATTTCACCAAAAATATCTTAATTTGTGTTCCGAAGATGAACAAAGGTCTTACAGGTTTAGAATGACATGAGGGTGAGTAATTAATGACAGAATTTTCATTTTTGGGTGAACTATCCCTTTAAGAAATTATTTTGTTTCGTCAGTTTTGATTTAAGTTCAAAAATTAGCCTCTAAAATACATAATCCACAACCAAAAAGAGCGATGAACACATGTTCCACATAAATAGGAAGAGGAGTATTAGTTCACAGCAAAGTGTAGACGTTTTAGCTGTGACTCAGTCAGAGCCCTGGCCTCATTAGCCTAGTAAATTAAATCCTAAAGTGTGATTTGAGAAAGCCTCTGTGTGTGTGTGTGAGGGATGTGTGTTTGTGTGTGTGTGCGTGCGTGTGTGTGTGTGGCAAGAAGTCCCACCCATATTTGTTCTGCCAGCAGACTGCTCGCACAGTGAAGGTGGACCTCACACAGCGCTCAGCCAAAGCCGCAGCGTTTCCGACAGCGTTCCGAGCCTGGCAGCCGCTGCAGGGAGAATGAGGAATTCTCTGAGAATGGAGGAGATGCTGCCAGATATCAGCCCAGAGGCCGCCGAGTAAATTTCTCAGGACAGCCAGCTGGGTGTCTGAGTCTGACAGCTCGCTCACAGTGCCCGCAGAAGAAATCTCCATCAAACCACAATGAGACACAGAGGACTTGTCTGACACTCATCGGTCTAATTACGACGAGAGAGAATCAAAAGCCCTTCAGTGTGTTTGGGACAAAACACCAGCCCCGGAGGCACTAGACATTCAGAAATACAGAACGGCAAATCTATAATTATTGTCGTTGAGGGGCGTCATTATACCTGTCATCATTACACAGTGTCTTCCTCATTCATCTTCGCTGTTCAGATCCAAGCATGTTGAGTAATTCATTACAGACGCATTAGAGTATTATTCAGGCAGGTGAAAGATGCTCTATTGATACAACAAAACTCAAACCACACATCGAAAATTCATCACAAAACCACACTAGTATTAAGTCCGTTGTGTTTGGCGTGGAATCTGCAAGCTATTCCCTGTCTTGTCAACCGTGGATAAATCAAACCTTTATAAATCTGCTCAAAGCTTGCTTTTTTCATCCAGATTTAGCCCGGTCTAAAAGATGGACAGAGTCCAGCTGGATTAAACGGGCACGGTTACGCATAGACGTGAGTCAACCACCAATGAACAGCGGCTGCCTCATCAGCCGCTGTGGGAGGAAGATATCACTGAATGCCTCAACTATGACAAGTTGGCCATAAAATAGTGATTAAACACTGCTTAGATGTGCCTCGATCGTAATTAACAGAAAATTCCCCAACCGTAATGAGCCACTGCGAGATATATAACGTTCATTTTTCTAAGAAAGTCCCGGTGTTTGGTGCCTGGAGGCAGGCTCCCCACGTGCAGAGAGATAGTGTGGGCACGGCGCTGGAGACAGCGGGGATGTTTGAAGCGGCGTGGGGAGCATGTGTGGTCACAGACCTCACAGACCGATGGGTTTGGGGTGGACACGGGCAAAGCAGACACACACGGAGATCACAGGAACCGGGCAGACTGATGTGTGCAGTTAAAGATGGTTTTTAGAGCAAGTAAATAATGCTGGAAAAATAAAGATTTTGTTTTTGTATTAATTAGTACATAATGTGCAGGATAAAATGTATACGTTTTTGCCTCATGAGTATTTGTTACGTTTTTAAAACATGACACTGTAATACTGACCAATTTAAAAAATTTTTTTTTTTTTTATTAGCTACAATTATTTACATTTAATTTTTTTTATTTAATTTAAAGATATTTTTAAAACAATTTTTCTATTGTATACACTGCCCTCCGAAAGTTTGGAAACGCCCTAGAAAAGTGGGGTTTTGGAAAATACTGGCATGAATCCTTTTTAATTTGTGATAATTTTGCACTGATAAGGGACAACACAAACTACGAAAACATATTTTGTTACATAAACAGTTCATACATCAAATTATTCAACATTAGCAGCTATTACAGCTCTGCATAATCTGGGCCTAAATTCATTGTATTATAAACTTAATTAGCAATCAATTGTTGAAGCTATTAAGGTGTGCTGACACAAAAAAATTCTGAAAACCTAATTTTAAACCAGTATCCAGGCATCACGGCTGGCAAAGGGGCGTGTCTGACTTTGACATGTATATATTGCCATTATTATGTAATCAAAATGAAAATTTTTATAGCTGGTCTTCAATGATATTGTCAAGTTACTTTAATGTATTTGCCCCAACAAATGATAAGGATTTATGCTGATATCATCCAAAACCACACTTTGCCAGGGGTGTTTCCAAACTTTTGGAGGGCAGTGTATCTATATATATATATTTCTAATTATTCAAATTAATATACCAATAGAATTAATATACACTGCTGTTCAAAAGTTTTAAAAGTTCAAAAACATTTTTTTTTCATCAAGGCTGCATTTATTTGACCAAAAATACAGAAAAATGTTAATACTGTAATAAATATTATTACAATTTAAAATAACCATTTTGTATTTCAATAAACTTTAAAATAGAATTTATTTTTGTGATGCAAAGCTAAATTTTCAGCATCATTACTCCAGTCTTTAGTGTTCCTTCAGAAATCATTCTAATATACTGATTCATTATCAATGTAGCAAACAGTTGTGCTGATTAATAGTTTTTTGGAAACTGTGACACTTTTTCTCAGGATTCTTTGATGAATAAAAAGTTTAAAAGTACAGCATTTATTTTAAATAGACATTTTTTCTAACAATATAAGTCTTTACTATCACTTTTTATCAATTTAACACATCCTTGCTAAATAAAACTATTCATTTCTATCAAAAAAAGAAAGAAAACAATTACTGACCCCAAACGTTTGAACAGTATTGTTAAAAAAGATATTTATTTTAAATAACTGCTGTTCTTTTTAACATTTTATTTATTCTTAAAGGAATCCCAAAACAAAGTTTCACAGGTTCCAAAAAATATTAAGCAGCACAACTGTTTGCAACATTGATAATAAATCAGCATATCAGAATGATTTCTGAAGGATAATGTGACACTTAAGGCTGGAGTAAAGACAATTTAGCTTTGTATCACAGAAATAAATTCTATTTTAAAGTATATTAACCAAATAAACCATTATTTTAAATTGCAATAATATTTCACAATATTACTGTTTTTCTTGTATTTTTGATCAAATAAATGAAGCCTAATGAGCATAAGAAAGTTCTTTAAAAAAAACATTAAAAATCTTGCTGATCCCAAACTTTTGAACGGCAGTGTATATTATTATTAATACATTAAACTATAAACAAAACATACAATCAAGATGTAAATCTCTATCAATGTTCTCAGTTTCTGTAAATAATATATTATATAGATCTGATAACATTATGTTATATAGGAGGCATGTTTGAATATGCCTGTGTGATGTTAAATCCATATAGCTTGTTCTTTCCCCAAAAACATTTGATTAATTCTTTCCAAATAAACAGCCACAAACAATGGAAAAAATTGGGTGATGGGTTCATTTCAGGAGTAATTACTAGACATTTAGTCTTTACAAAAGTCTCAACATTATTCCATTTTTTATTATTCACACCACTAATCTTAAGATTTGCACCCATAATTTGTGTCTTTATTGTAGCTTTTTTCCTCCTTCTCTCCTCCCTTTCATTATATAGGGCTGGCCTGTGACTTTCTGCCTGGACCCTGGCCACAATTAGGAGTTATAGCAATCATTAACCGAGTATATGAGGCAAACCAAGCCCAGACAGCATGTAAAACAGTCAAAACCCTGCCACAGACACTTACCTAGCACAGGGAGCCTGGCACTCGAAGGGCCCCAGTTCCGGAAGGGAGCGGCCTACCAGATAGGACTATGGCTCGGGACAACTGGGATGTGTCTTACCTCTGCCACTCCAGAGCCGGACCTATGGCAGAGTGGAGAATGGTCTACATGAGCTTTACAAGGAATCTGAAGGTTTTTATGAAGTGTCACCCTGCAAATCCTGTGTTTAAAGCCAGTGAGTTAATGATGACTGTCGGTGCAGTTATCACAAATTACAAATCTCTGGGGAGCACAGTTTTTCAGCATGTGATACTGGCATTAATGAAGTCCTTTAAGAGCAATAGAATCACTTTAAAGACTGGACAAATTGCCTCAAATCAACAAATAACTCCAAAACCACTTTAAATGCTGGAAGTAGAGTTTTTACACTTTACACATTTGCAAGACTCACAACCATATTTTCTGGGAACCTTTGCTTTGTGAACAGAACAAGCTCTCTGTCACTTGATATAATCCGAGAGTCACTGAGTCATTAAGTTTTTCATGTGTGGATTTAGTAACTTAAAGAGACAAAGATATGAGGTGTATGCCTGAATGTTTAGATCCAGTCACTGTCTTTCACCAGAGCTGATCCCGTCAGTTTAAAGCGCAGCTGCGAAATTTCGCTGACAAAAAGGCCCATTATTTACTGTAAATAGCGATGAATGACGCATAGCTCACACAGAAATCACTTTCAAACTAAGCAGTGCCGATTCCACGTGAGGGGATTGCAATCGGTTTATTCTTTCTTTCGACTCAAATCGCTACTCGAAGACTGCATGTAAAGCAGCTTTGTGAACTGGAGAGTTTGAGATCACGCCTGTCAATCCTTATACAGCGTCTACACTGGACGCGAGCGACGCGACGCGACAAAAGACCATAGAACCTATATAATCAGTGATGCTGTCTACACTTTATGCGGTGCGACACGACAAATCACCGACAGTAAACTGATGCCTCGTTCTATTTATGACAAAAAAAGGCTTTCTACTATATTCGACAAACAACAAGCGACAGACCGGAAGTCATTTCCAGGGGCGAGTAGTGCGGGAGCTGCGTGGAGTTCGAATCAAATGTGACCCTGGACGGCTACTTAAAACCAAAAATACACTGTATAGGTCAAAATTATATATATATAAAAATGCCAAAAATCTTTAGGATATTAAGCAAAGATCATGAAGATATTTTGTAAATTTTCTACCGTAAATATATAAAAACTTAATTTTTGATTAGTAATATGCATTGCTAAGAACTTCATTTGAACAACTTTAAAGGCAATTTAAAGGCGATTTTTTTGCACCCTCAGATTCCAGATTTTCAAATATTGTATAACGTTGCATTACTGCCGCCTGCTGTTTTCACTTGACCTTGGTATTCATTAATTATATTCGTCGATTTGAGTTTGGGATGAGTTAAATTAGTTGAACTTCTGCGGCTAGACCGGATGTTATGTATTTTATTGAAAACGATGAACGTAAAGTTAGAATTAACAATATATATATTTTTTTCACTTTAACATTATTCTGTTAACACTATTTCTGTAAAATGGTGCTTTAGAATAATTATGGCAGAAATTATTATTTAATTATTAGACATTAGAAAATTAAAAAATTATTTTATAATTATTAAATCATTATTTACCTTGATTATCCCTATAGACAAATTCAGTGTTTGCAAACCAGAGTAGCCAGGTTTTCACAACAAAACCAGCCCAATTCAAAACTAACCCATTGGTGTTTCGAGGGGGATCCCCCCTTAAAAATCGCATTTTGTGGGGTAAAAAACACGTTTTTGGCGGGGTAAATAAGAGGATAAATATCACTTTACTGGGGTCGCTTCAACCCGCGGACATGGAAAAACAACCCGCGGCGACAGTGTTAAAGTAGCCCAATTCCGAGGGAAAACCGCGGACTTGGCAACACTGTATGACGATTGTTTTGTGGGCGGAGCTTATCTGGGTTGCAGAAATTGACGTTTTTCGAGTGGAATAAAAGAATAAAAAAAGGTAAATTCTAAATCTCACAATTCTTATATGAAAAAATAACTCGTCATTCTCTCCTATTCCCTCGCTTTGGCTTTTTTCCCCCTGAGAATTGACGAGCTCACTATTGTTGAGTTAAATCGACTTATAAAGTCCGAACTAGGTGATGAAAATTCTGTGCGACTATTTAAGATAGCATTTTCCATATATAGCATATACATATAGACCTACAACCAGTGCCTGAAAGGTGAAAAGACTGTAGATGACCACTGCATATTACATGCAGGATTTTTTTTAATCTGGTTTAAGTGGTCCCACAAATTCATGAACACATTTATTAATTCTTTCCCTCACATTGTACTAATTTGTTCGTGCCCACGATTTTACTAAAACAATGGAACAAATGAATAAGTACTGCCACAGTATTTTTTTTCACGCATGTCATGTGTGGGGCTTCAAACACTTCAGAACTGTTTGCAAACATTGTGTTTCAAAAATTGTTGCCTCTTTCGAAAAACCAGACTGGCCCATATACAGCACTACCTATTCATTTTCAGCTCTTTTTTAAATCACCATCAGACATTGTAAAATATGTGAATATTACATTTTTATGATCAAAACAGCTTGAATTTAACAGACGTTTATAAAAAGCTTGACATCTTCGGCCAGTACTAAAAAGCTTCCAACAAAAAAAGATTAGATCATCCGTTTTAAAATTAAAATACTTGTTCCTTTTTGCAGCCGTATTGTCATAAAAGCTACTATGTGAAACATTTACATTAAATGTTTTTTTCATACAAAATAAAAGCTCCAAAGACATCTAAAGAACCTGTTGTACAGTGGAAAGATTCCATGGATATTTTTCATGGAACCATGGATAGCAATAAATAACTTTTATTTTGAAGAATGGTGGAAAGTTGATTAAATGCAAACTGCATGTAAAAAATAAAATCCTGGATTTATAATGTCACAAACACATCGATGCCATTTGGACCTGTAAGTCTTTTTGCTCATTGTGATTTACAAATGAATAATCATAAATACCTTCACCACTAGACAGTGCTGCAGTTCGGCGTGGAACTAACCGAACGGTTGTGTGGTCGTGATTTATGCGTCATTATCAGTTGCTAATGGGACTGTGAATGTGTATTCTCACAGTTCAACCTCCATGTCAACTAGCACTCACTGGGAGACCTGCTACAGCAGAGTCCAATTGTGCATTAATGAAAACCATGTGCCCAGACTCTGTCAAACTCTAGGCTAATTCCTCTGGTCTTTTAACCCAATACTTTGAGTGGAGCAATGCCTCACTTGCACACCACACTTGAGACCACACCATAGTAATCCTTAATCTCTCAAGTAAACAACACAAAATGTTTTTTTCTGTTCCTTCACTTGTCATAACAAGAATCCTTTTTTGTTTCCACATGCATTATTATGTCTGTGAAGCCATCCTGTAAAGCCTTGTGAATGGCAGATTTCTTTTTTTCCACAGGAGCAGTGAATGAAAAAGAGCTTTCTGAAACGCACAGGACAGAGGAGTATGGAGCCCGTGGAGCCCAGTGTGTTTATCTATGTCACAGTCTATCGGTGGCTGACCGTGAATAAGTTGGTGGGGGGGGGGGGGGNTCGGTGGCTGACCGTGAATAAGTTGGTGGGGGGGGGGGGTGTTTTTGTTTCCATGGCAGATGGGGCCCTCTCTCTCTCGCTCGCTCTCTGTCGCTCTCTCTCTGGGTCCAGGAAGTGCCGCAAACACAAACCACACTGAGCGTGTTGTGCTTTCGGCCTGGCCGTGGCTCGCAGCGAGGCAGCGGTCAGGCCTGAGTCTCACTCCCTGGGTGGTCTGGCCCTGCAAATGTTTATGATCTAAACCAACCTAATCCAACTGGCTTGTTTAAGGGAATTGAGAATGATTTACAAGAGCTGCGATGGCCAGGAATAGGAAATCAGAGGAAATCGAGGCAGAGCTTCAAGTCTGTGGTAGCCTTATGACTCTGCTTTGGTTCTATCTATCTGGACTCATTATCCGTGCCGGAAAGTCTTTATGTTGACTTCTCTGATGGCAAATTGTCAGGCTCGGTTGCCTTGATAACGTAAGGCTTAGTAGATTTGTCACAAATTTTCCAATTTTACACCTGAATGCATATTGAAATCATATAATTGACAAGACGTCAAGTTTTATTATCTGCATTTTAACCTTGGAATAGTGGAATCATAGCAGAATCTCACACATACACACATGTAAATAAAGTTTTCAATTAAGGGTTAATATTTTGTACATCTATGAGGGCAATTTTTATAATCACCTTATTCTTGTCTTCCGAAAGTGGCACCTGCTGGCAGAGAATGAATTTGCGTTTTTAGTAAGTCCGTCTGCTGTTTTTGTTCAGACCAAAAAAAAATGGCTTATTATGCAGCAAACACGCAGTTGTAAATGTGAATCTGCGGATCGACAAGAAGCTAGTTCGAAAGCATTTTAAAAATGTAAACAATTAATACGCTATGATATATTTATGTTATTTCATTATTTTAATAATTGATTGATAATAATTGTTGATAATTGATAAACAAGTTTATTATTTTATAAAACTTTATAAAACTTTATAAAACAGGTTTTTTTGAAAACCTGTATCTGAACTGTAAATCATGCTTTTTACAATCATTCTTCTGTTTTAACATGTTACCATAGACATTGCCCCACCCTGCTCATATGGTATTCATTTTATCAGTGCAGATCTTAAAAAACGGTCTAAAAACTCTTAAATTCGATTTAAAAAAATCCTGCAGATACCCTGCAATTACTTTAATCAATATTTTAAACTGTTGTCAATAATAATAAGACTGTATAAACTTGTAGTCTTTCTAAATTATAAATGTATAAACCAGGTGGGCTGCAATGTTATGACAAAAATCATTTTTGAAGATAATTGCTTTTTTTATATCGTAATAATGACTATTAATGTCGATATAGAAATTATATAAAAACGTTTTTGTTTTTGTCTGCATTTTGGCCACGTCACTTTCTGGCTTCACAAACATACCAGTCCATGACGTTGTTCTAGTCTAGCGCAAGTTATGGAAAAACTCTTTTATTTACGTCGTATCTGCACTGTGTTATGATGAGGGAATTCGCGAGCGTGCGCCCTCATCAACAGCTCAGCGTTTTATTAGCACTGACTAATTTAAGCTCCTCCGGTTGCTGCGTGTGCAGCCTGATTGGCCAAATGCATTCCTAAGTTAAACAGAAACGCATTTGATTGGTTGTAAGGCTCAACGCTGGACAAAACGCAGTGTAAAAGCGATCTGATGCAGTGCGAGGGAAATCGAAACGTAATTCCGCGAATTGTCCCTTTTCATTCATTTTCACTTTTTATTTCCATCGTGACAGCCGTAATACATTGTTTAATTGTGTATGTTTACTTGTTGTCGTGAATTTATGGGGCATTTTTGTTCATTTTGGTGGCATTTTTTTGCTACAAGCTATATATATAGCGATTTAAGTCGCTCTGACCTTATAATTATGTATGTGTGTTACTGAGTTTCAGATCAGACTGCATCTCAAGGGCTTTATGAAAGGTTTGTGCATGTTTATCTCAAATATCACTCATCAAGGACTGTGTTCCATAATGCAACACCTGTGCCACATTTCCTCTCTGTGCCTCATCCCTGCATGCCATCATTAGCACAGTCATGTCTGCCTTTAGTCTTAAGCCCTCCAGAGTTTGTCATGGTCACAGGTTAGTGCCGTAAAAGAGCAGATAATCACTAGAGAAGTGTCAGTGGCCTGAACTGACATTTATTGCCGTATTTTCTTGAACCAGAGCCCACTGCTGTAATGACAAAAATATTGCCATCTGTATGTAGTGAACAGCTTGTAAATAAAGATGAATCAGAGGTATTAGAACAGAACGTTAAAACTCTTATGGCTGGATTTCAGAGATGATGGTTGCCAGATTGCATGCATATTAAAATGGACCCCCAATGACCTTCACTTTGAAACTGGTGAGAAGTGACGGTCAGATACTGAAATTCAGGCTTTTTAAGTTTAATGGCTCAAAGTTGACTAATATTGCATTTTTATGACCAATATAGAGATGTTTTTAATTGTTCTATTTCTTCTTTTTCAAATTATTGCTGGCATTTTATAAGAGTAATAAGCTTTTAAGGCTTCACTGATTTCGTAGAACAGCATCTGAACATGTTTCAGCAGAATTTGATGTAACAACGGTTGAATGTTTATGCCTATTTTGCATTGTGCACATCTGTTTTACCCAATCTAGATTCAATGATGCACATCACCAACATTTAGCATCATTTCCCTCACACAGACCAAACGAAAAGCAGATTTGCTTGCTTAGCTGGACATAAAAATGTAAATGAGAATGCTTGTTTTTGCTCTCTGTTTGTGATCATTTAACATGACCCCACAGAAATTGCAGCGGTCCGCTCAGGCAGTACACCAGATGTTAAACTTGGGTCACGTAATCCATATGAGATTTCTCGGGTTATCCTTTAAAAATGTTGCTTCACTTTACAAAAGAAGAAAAGATAAGGAGGCCAAAGTTTCTGGAGAGTGTGAATCACAAACAGTTGGTGTTAGGAAACATAGCAAAGGTGTGAATTCAGCACACAAACAGTTAGAGTTTTAACATCAATATTTCCTTTGCTTTAACTTTTCTCTCTGCTTTTTTTTTTCTAATGGAGGCAGCCTGCCCTGTTATTCCAATGTTTCTTCTGCAGGCAGCGACCAATGAAGCTCATCTCCTGTCCAGAGAAAACAAAGCTAAGCCACATTCCCAGAGTTCAATTTGCTGTTACATCGGAGGTCTGTGAATTGGGGTTTGGGCCATGCCTGTTGACTGAGGGGATCTGGGTGGAGGGAACTGGGCTTGGAAGAAGACTTTAAATTTAAACTGTTAAACTGGACATATTCTTAATACACGTAGGTTCCAAGTGAACTTCAGAAAAAGGGAGAATTGTTGACATGGGAAGGAAAAATCCATTACAAAAATGTAACATGGTAGCTATTCTGCCAAAATAGTTACTAGTCACAGTTGTTGTTGCTGCTCTAAAACCACAATAAATTAGTACTGGACATTTAAACACTGAGAAACATTCAGTATTTTCCCCGTCAGTTGATGTATTTCTTAATGACAGTGGAGAACGCCATGTTACCGCAATTTATTGTGGTTATTGTATTTTTTAAGGTATGTTGGATGCTATGAAACTGGAAAATGAATTATTCAATGCTATGTCTATTACATAATTTATTTTATTATGTGTAAAATGATATTGTTGTAATCCATATTTTTACGTTTCAGTATTCATATTATTTAAACATAGATTTGACAACCCCTTCTTATACTCCTCTGATTGTTTTTTTTTTTTTTTAAATTATGATTATAAGCATATTAAAAAAAAAAAATCATAATATATAATGAACAATATATTATAAAGTTGACCTGGTTAAATTTATATATATATATATATATATATATATATTAGAATTTCTATGCACTCAAAAGTCATGCAGTCAAAAGTTTTTTAATGTTATTTAAAGTTGTCTTCTCTGCTCACTAAGCATGTATTATTTGATCCAAAATACAGCAAAAACAGTAACATTTTGAAATATTTTTACTATTTAAAATAACTGTTTTATTTTTGAAAATAAAATTTGCATAAATTTTAAAATGTAATTTATTCCTGTGATTTTCAGCATCATTACTCCAGGCTTTAGTGTCAGATGATTCTTCAGAAATCATTCTAATATGCTGATTTGAAATGTGTTTTATTATTATTATCAATATTTTAAACAGTTGAGTACATTTTTTCAAGATTCTTTGATGAATAGAAAGATCCAAAGATCAGCATTTATCTGAAATAAAACGTTTTTGTAACATTATATGCTATACCATTCAAAAGCTTGGAGTCAGTATAATTTTTATTCTTATTTTTTATTTTGTATTTTTGTAATTTTTTTTATGATGATAAAGACATTTATAATATTACAAAAGATTTATATTTCAGATAAATACTGTTCTTCTGAACTTTCTATTCATCAAGGAAACCTAGAAAAATTCTACTTTTTCAACATAATAATAATAATAATAATAATAATAATAATAATAATAATAATAATAATTGTTTTCTGTGCAGTCAATCAGAATATTAGAATAATTTCTAAAGGATCATGTGACTGGTGTAATGAAGCTAAAAATTTAGCTTTGAAATTACAGTAATAAATTGCATTTTAAAATATATTCGAATAGAAAACAGTTCATTTAAATCGTAAAAAATATTTCAACATTTTAATGTTTTTGCTGTAATTTGGATCAAATAAATGCGTTTACATTTAAATTCAAAGCATATTTGTAATATGAAAACTAAAATTAACAAACAAACAAACAACTAAATATTGACGTAAGCATAATATTTTCACGCTTTCTTATTCTGCGTCAAATAGAGGAACCGATTCTCTGTGCGGAACCAAAGTTACTGATCGTAGTTTCCACACGACTCATTTACAAGTAGCGGTCTTATGTCATTATCTCGAAATATCTGGATCAGTTATTGTGGACTAGTAGTGATAAAATATCTTGAGGATTTTTAGTTATTCATATTCTTTGTGTTGAAGTAGTTAGATTCTCTTTCGGTTTTAGCAGTAAGTGTTTGAAGATCGCTAGTGTAGTGACAGGCTGATCCACATGAGCGACTGCTACAGTGCTGCAGGTTTTCACGTGCACGGACTTAATACTTTACAAAACATAAACATTTGGACGAGCAATAAAGGTAAGCCGAGTGTATGTGCGTGTGTTTCTAACTTGTTTAAGCGTTAATAAATAATAACGTCAGAAGCGGTTATGTTTTGCACTGTCTCAGCTGACGTATTGTAGATGATGAAATAAGTGTCCTGTCAGGAGTAATGTTTTGAGCATGTTGAATCAAGGAATATTCAACACAAGCGTCCGACTGTCAGTCTAATTAAGTGTTTTGCAATGAGAGCTGTTGTAGTTTGACTGAACATGTTGTTTGTTTTGTCCTGCAGGTGTCAGGGATGGAGCTGCAGGCGGTGTTGATGGCAGCAGGTGGAGGCTCCAGGATGATGGATCTCACCTATAACACCCCCAAACCTCTGCTACCTGTGGGCAACAGACCCCTCATTTGGTACCCCCTCAACCTCCTGGAGAGGGTGGGCTTTGAAGGTAAACAAACTATCAATTCAGGGGAAAAAAGGTTATTGAAAGTGACATTTTGTCCCATGAGAAAATTTTGTTGTCAGGTGTCTAGCGTTAGTATACTGAAATGGAGATATATGGGTAGATTTATTTCATTTCTGTTTTTCATAATGCGTTTATTACAAATTCCTGAAGTTGCTTGATGGCTGTTCCTATCATTGCTCTGCATTTTGGTCATTTTTTAATGTTTGAGTGCCAAAGTGGCTTTACATGTTGAGAGGAAAAAAACAAAAATATTTTAATGAAATGTTGCAAAATGCAGTTTAGTCAGCTTGTTCAGTTTCTGAAGTATTCGGTCTATTATTATAGTATAACAAAGAAAAAATGTCACTTGAAACAAAATAAATATGAAGTGAAATTAAAATAAAATATTGAAGAACTGTTTATTTCAGATTCTGTATTTGTGATTTCTCATTTTAATTCAGTTTGTACTTGATGTACTAAAATAGCTAAAAATAAAATTTAGACAAAAAATAATAAAAGCTGTGTAGACAAATATAAAAAAAAATACTAAAAATGACAAAAGCACACACCAAAATGACCAAAATTTTAACAAAAATTAAAATGAAAGCAAAAATATAAAAATAAAAACTGACTGAATGTAAGCATAAAAATATAAACTGATTAAAAAATATTACTCTTGCATTTTATGTGTATAGATTTTTTTATATAGATTTATTGTCATAAAGTGGGTTTTACGTTTAATCTTATTTTAATATTATGATATTACATAGGATGCTTTTGTAAAAATGAGCACTTTTAGCTGCATTTCTTGTGGAAAAATGATATGCAAATGAAGCGTATTTTTATTATTTTTATGTTAATAATTATGACTGGTTCACTAGTCAAAAGTTTTGACCAGTAAGATTTTATTTATTTATTTTTTTTAAAGAAAAGTCTCTTCTGCTCACCAAGCCTGCATTTATTTGATCCAGAGTAAAAAACAGTATATTTTTACAATTTAAAATAACTGTTTTCTGTTTCAACATATTTTAAAATGTAGTTTATTCCTGTGATCAGAACTAAATTTTCAACATCATTACTCCAGTTTTCAGTGTCACATGATCCTTCAGAAATCAATTTAATATGCTGATTTGCTGTTTTTTAAAAAACATTTATTATTATTTTCAAAAATAATAATATATGTTTTTTGAGCAGCAAATCAGAATATTAGAATGATTTCTAAAGGATCATGTAAGTGATACTAAAAATAGCTTTGAAATCACAGGAATAAATTACATTTTAAAATGTATTCAAATAGAAAACATTTATTTTAAGCTAAAAATATTTTAGAATTATACAGTTTTTGCAGTGCTTTCAAATAAATGCAGACTTGGTGAGCAGAAGAAACTTTAAAAAACATTAAAAAATCTTACTGTTTAAAAACTTTTGACTGGTAGTGTATATTGTTAAAAAAGATGCTATGTTGCCTCCATCCTATAATAATATTATTATAAGCTGTACATGCATACACTACTGAAATAGGTGTCCTGAGAATCGTTACTTTCAGGCAATCCTAGACTCTAAACAACACAGAAGAGTTGAGGGCATGGATTTGCTCACATCTGATTGGATGACATGTCTTTGTGGGTGTGTTTTGGAGAGTGGGTGTGTGTGGTGGAAGTTAACAAAACGGCTGAAATTGCTTACAACACATTTAAGCTGCAGGTGGTAATAATTTGTGCCGGCTGCTTAAATTGAACTAATAAAGTCCTTATTTCCTAAATAGGAAAGGTAGGGCCGTTTTTACAATTGACGTACTCTAATGGCATGGTTTCCATGTTAAACCCACCCACACAGACCAGTTGCTTCTTGTTTTGGAAAACAGGAGCTGGACAAATCCAACTAGATTTTGCTGTTTTCATATTTTGACAGCATATTATGCTTTATAAGGCTGTATGTCGTCAGTATGTATAAATAAATCTGAGGGATGACTAAGTGTCCTAAATTTATACATTCAAATTGTAGAGGTTGGATGTATTGCCTAGCTGAAAGAAGACTAGACTGGTAAAAGACAAATGAAATAAAAAGCCAAGTTACAATTACAGAGTCAAATGCACCCCAGACAACTAATGTTGGATCATTTCAACTCTGTAATAAATCAAGTGCAGTCTAGTACTTGAAGATAAATGGCAGAGCGCCTTATGTTTTAGGCCAGCTTTTCTCCACATAGCTTAGAAATAGGAGACCTTCAGCAGGCCACCCCGTAAAAACCAACATGTTGTTTTGGGCCAACATAGCATGGAGCAATATGCAGTTTAATAGTGCTAGTAAGGAATAAGATAAATTTAAATTGTAATAATGACATTTTAATAATTTTATTCAAACATAAAAATGAAAATAAATAACATTTTAAATGGACAAATCAATAGATATTTATTTATTTATTTTTTATTTTGGAGGGAGAGGAAAGGTCTTGAGCTATTTTATGTTATTTTATTTTATATGTTATGAAGGTCCACAAATAATGTTTGTTGAGAACATGAATGGAGTTTAAAATGTGCGTTTAAAAATTGCTTTTTAATCTATATTTTGAAATGCATGAAATGACAATAAACCATTTTAAGTGTCTTAATTTGTACATTTAAAAAGTGATTTATTTATATTTTTATGTTTGAATTATGAAATTGATAACTTATTCCTTCTTTTTAAATATCAGTCCAATCCTTGGCTGCATTTATCTGTATTTATAAACTTTTATGCTAAAATATATTAAAATAAGGGTGTTTTTTGTGGAAATAAATCCAAACTGTGTTTGGAACCCTGCATTCACTTCATTGCTTTACCACATTTGAGAGCCAGTAGGGGCTGTGTACCTTTTTGATTATTTGTGTTTAATACCTTTATGATGATTAAATGTTTATTGTTCACACCTAGCTGTATTGACTAACCGTGCGATCCAGCAGGTATAGAGTTTGTGGGTATGGCCCTTTGCCTGCCCAGCAGTACAGTATGCACCTTTATGTGTGGCACAGTCTGTCCTGTTAACAGCCAGAATGCCAGCCAGCAAGACCCTGCAATTAGCTTTTACAAGTCTTAGCACAAACTATGGTAAGTAAGCTGCTTCGTTAGAAAATATTTACGCAGTAAAGCAGAATTCTGGGACAAACTTCTTCCAGTTGGCTGAAAGTTTCTCTCGCCGGGCATACGGCAAATAATTCACAAAGACTCGATTGAAGGTGTTTTGTCTAATATGTGTTTTTACAATTCTGAGGTATCACAGGTAAAGTGTGTGCTGTGCTCAACCAGTGGTGTAGTGAAACAAAACCATCTCCTCCATTTCGCACAAAAACAAACGTAAATTCTAGGGAACGATATAAAAATCTCACAATACGATAATAACGTTGCGATATTTAAAAAAGACTAATGAATTGGGGAAAACAATGTCAATTTTGTACATTTTAAAGTTGATTTATTCTATCTAATGCACTTTGAGAGTTCAAAATGAAGAGCTCCAACCCATGTTCTTAACTAAGAAAACCTAAGTAAGAAAAAAGGCTGTGAATTGACTCTTTTTATTTGTGACATGCTGTCTCAGTCTAAATTACATTCACACTGGTGTTTTAGGATGCCAAACTAATTAGAATATAATAATAATAATAATAATAATAATAACAGTGACAGTAATAGCCATGTATTGTAAAACAATTGCACTGTAAAATAAATAAAAATTAATATTTCATAGGTATATTATTTTTGCTGTACACTGTAGTAGGGAAATTACAATACGACTTTCCTAATTTCTACAGTTGAAAGATATTTTGAATTTGGACTGCATTTAAACTGCTAACTGTCATCAATTCATACTGCACTTTTAAGCTTTTATTTTGATGGAAACGACAGTAGAGCTTTTATTTTGAAGGAAAACTCCAGTGAAAACAGACTTGATGAAGGGATTAAGCCATATTGTGCTTTCGGTTTTAGTTCATTTGACAGATACTGTACCAAAGCATAATGGCCCAAAACACAACTTTAAAGACTTTTTATGTTAGAATAAGAAGTTTAAATATATTTTGAAAAACACTTTTTGCCCGGAAGACGTCCTTTCATATCGTCGTGTGACCACAATAATATCGAGGCAGTTTTACTATCGCGATATTGCAATATTGATAATATTGTTACTTCCTACTAATATTATTTTATATTCCAAATTTAAACTGTTAACACTTCCATAATTATACTACCAGTCAAAATGTTTGGGACAGTAAGATTTTATTCAGCAAGGATGCATTAAATTAATTAAAAGTGACAGTAAAGACATTTATAATGTTACAAAAGATTTTGGTTTCAAAGAATAATCCTCTTTATTTACTAGAAAATGTATCACAGTTTCTACAGGAAATGTTAAGAATGTTTTCTGAAGGTTTATTTGACCCTCAGAGACTAAGAATTCAGCTTTGCCATCACAGAAATAAATTCCATTTAAAAAAATATTTAAATTAAAAACATCCTTTTAAATGGTAATAATGTTTAGCACTTCAATCCTTGTTTAACCTGAGTGTTATCGTTATGTTCTTTTCCAGAGGTGATTGTCATAACCACTAAAGAGGTTCAGAAAGCCCTGAGCGCTGATCAGCGCCTGAAGACGGATGTGAAGATGAGGTTGGATGTTGTATGTATTCAGGAGGAAGCTGACATGGGCACCGCAGATGCCCTTCGACACATACAGCAAAAGATCAAGGTGCGTCGAGTGTCATAGGATAAGTTATAACATTGCTTTCATTGACATTTGGCACTTTCCAAAAAAACAGGACACCAAAAAGGACTGGAATTGTTAGGGCTGGGCGATAAATCGATAACGATAATTATCGCACAATATATATGTCCTTGATAAACAATAATAAGAGTTTAATAAATGTTTGATGTAATGTTTATGCGGCAAAGGCGGAACAAAAGTGCGCTAGTCATTTGAAGCGCACCAGACCATTTATCCGCTCGGATCAAAGTTCAAACGGCGGCGCGGCGCGAGTAATGGAATATAATTACAGTATTTTTTGTGATTAAGCTATAGCATTTCTGCATTTATACTAAATGTATTTAGACTTAGACTACAAATACATGGGAACCATATTACATTTTAACCATGATATTGAGCTGCTATATTTGTGGTTTTAACTTTTATTATCATGATCTATGGATGATACTATGGAAGAGCAATGGTTAATTAGAAAAAACAAAAACTCAGACAGTCAGAATAATTAAATTTCACCTTATTAAAATGAGGTTGCTAAAATTTTTACAGATATTACTGATTTTGATAATGAACATTTTAATATTATCAGGCAACACAAGCCCGTTTCTTAATTTGAAACAATATTACTCATTAAAACTGCAGAACTAAGAAACTATTTTTTTCTATTAAGATATTTATTTTGTTAAGGAAAAATGACTGGAAAAAGTGTAAAGAATTCAGAAAACATGAAGCGTTTGTCACGTTGTGACCATAAAGAATAGTTTAAAGCCACAATTAACTGTCTGGTTTTTACAACTTTCACTTTTTTTCTGCTTTTTAACTTGATATTTATTGTGACAATTATCGACATCGACTGATATGAAATATATTATTGTGATCATTTTTTGGCCATATTGCCCAGCCCTAGGAATTGTAAACATGATGGTTAATAAGGCTAAGACCTCTTACTATTTTTAAAGAAAGAGGTAGGAGAAACAAATTTGATGTTTAAAACTAGCTTATGCATCATACAGTAACATAAGCGCTACAATGCAAAATTCCAAAACTGAGAAGTACAAGCTATGATTTTGCTAAGTAATAGGATCAAAATGTTTTGTTGGTCCTGAAACAACATTCCTCTCAAAGAAAATATCCTTAACCACAACCCTAACCATAAAGTACCTAAAATGAGAAGGAAAAGATATAAAGCCCCTTACTCTAAGATCTGATTGGTTGGTAGGAATGAACAACAAGATGCTGATCCAGGAAAATGTCTTTCTTGGCAAAATCACTGACGTTGTGAAGCTAATACAGACATGTAGGTGTGACAAAGAAACAAAGAAAGACTACAGAGTAAAGTTTTTTATTTTAGGAAAACTCACATTTAAAGGGATAGTTCACCCAAAAATGAAAATCGTATCATTAATTATTCACCTACAGTACATGTTGTTCCAAACCCGTAAGATCTTTGTTTATCTTTGGGACACCAATTTAGATATTTTTGATGAAATCCGAAAGCTTTCTAAACCTGCATAGACAGCAACACAACTGACACATTCAAGACCCAGAAAGGTTGTAAGGACATTGTTAAAACAGTTCATAGGATATTAGTGGCTCAATCAGTTTGTACCTTATTTTAACTTTTTGTGATGAAAATAATTTATAATGATGAAATTGACCATTTTTACTATTTCAAATAACTGCTTAAATAATATTTGTAGTCTGGTTTTTAGCCAGTAATGATGTAGCTCCTGAATTGACGTGTAAGGAGTGTTCAGTGATGAAGGAGGGTCATAAAAGAGTTAGCAACACAATGATGTGATGAATATTCATCACTGTAAATCACTAAATCACTGTGCTATGAGTTAACCGTAGCATGGTGACTAAATGGAAGAAACATAATAACAGTGTGAGCATGCACGTCCATGTAAGCATGAGCGTGTAAAAGCCTGGCAGGCATACACAGCCTCACCTTTCTCCCATGTGAGCTGGCCCGGGGTCAGTGGAATGATGTGAGGGGCAGATCCTGTGTGCCACAGGGGGATCTTTGATCCGTGCAGCCCCGCAGTGATGGGTCCAACTCCACAGAGTGCCTCATTTCACCTGTTGAAAGCCCAGCGGCCAGAGACGGCTAACTCCACAAACACATGATGTCAGAACCCTTCCTCAGCCCATACTGGCGTTCATGGGCCTGCAGGATGTGTAAGAGTTGCTGTGTAGATGGAATAGGGGCGGTATGGAAACATCCTGGTGGGCTTTCAGGGTCACTGTTGGGATTAAGGTAGTTTGAAACTAGTCACAAAACCAGTGTTTTTCTGTTTCTTGGGTGTGGTGTAATTTAGTGGTTAAAGATCTGGGCTAGTAACCAAAAGGTTGTAGGTTCAAATCCCACAAGTGATGATCCATGAGCTTTCAGCATCGTATCCTTGAGCAAGATGAGTCTGTTTAAGTACAGTGGGGTATGAAAATGTGAGATTTCTGGAAAAAATATTTTGGACAAAGAAGTAGTGACACTAAATCATAGAAATTTTGGGCAGTTGAGGAGTGATGTTTTAACTTTTTATTCAAATAAATAAATAGGTTATTTACAATTGTCTCCAATGTTTCCTTGAATAAAATGACTATAAAGCTTGATTTTTAGACACACATTTTTTTGGCACCACTACAGAATTTAACCAAGGAAAACCAGGACAATCTTGATAATTAATAAATAAAGAAGGAAAGACAGAAAGATAAGGACTTAGAGTTAAACTGTGTCAGAACAAATTTGTCTTGATAATGCTGAATAATTTTGATAGAAAGGTATGTAATGGATTACAATCAACCAAAAATTCAGACAACTGTTAGTATGACAATATTTACGCAACTGTCAATACTTTGTTGACCAATTACCAAGCTATGCTTGGTGTAAAAAAGTCACATTAGCAATTAAAAAAGCACTTAAGCAAAACATGGTCAGGTCAAAGTGTCTGCATAATTTTGGATTGCAAATTATTGTCAGTTTTACTGGTAGTCCACTGTATGAAGAATTTTTTTTTATATAATTTTAAAAAGTTTACTTTATTTTGCTGTCCTCACATACATCAATTAACTGTAGTGTCCTGCACCCACTAGTAAAAATAAATAAATAAATAAATAATTATATCTAGTGTCTGAATTTTTGGTTTGTATGTGTATTATATTGGAAAAATACAAAATTATATATAGACAGACAAATATTCTGGCACCACTACAGAATTTAACCTAAGAAAGCCAGGACAATCTTGTTTTTGTTTTTGTTTTCTGACCCATATTGTCATGCTGATAATGTCATTCAAAATGAATATATATTCATTGAATTAGAAAAATGCAAAATTTTATATGGCCAGACACGGACCCAAGAAAACCAGGAAAATTAGTAGTAGTAGTAGTAGTTTTTTTTTTTAATGTATTTCAAGTTCTTTTGAGAAATTATATAATAGTGTGGTGTTTTTTTTTTTTTTAGTACAACTACTGACACAAATTGTCATGCTGGTAATAAAACTTGAAATTAATGTGTATTAAATTAGAAAAATACAAAATTATATATAGACGGATAGTTTTTCTGGCAAAATCACAAAGTTTGACCAAAGAAAACTGTGACATTTTTATTATTATTTATGCATTTCAGAACCTTTTAAAAAATGATGTAAAATATATTGTTTTTCAATACAACTTATGAACCAAATCATGCTGATAATATAATTTGAAATTAATATATGTGTATTAATTGGAAAAATAAAAAATATAAGATTATATATATGCAGACAATTTTCACAACTTCAGAATTTACAGAATTTAACAATCTTGAGATTTATTTATTTATTTATTCATTTATTTATTTATTTATTTATTTGTCATGCTGATAATATAATTTGAAATTAATATATGTGTATTTATTGAATTAGAAAAATACAAAATGATATATAGAGAGACAATTTTTCTGGCACAGCTACAATTATTATTGTATTATATTATGTTATATTAATATATTATATTATATTATATTATATTATATTATATTATATTATATTATATTATATTATATTATATTATATTATATGTATTTATTTATTTAAATGCATTTCAAATTCTTTAAGAATTTATGT
>JAHKKF010525578.1:0-12935 GCA_019740295.1 Labeo calbasu | reverse complement strand
CATAAGTTGCCTGTCTATAAAAAAAATGGCTAATACTATTATATACAGTTCACAGGGACAAACAATCAAAGACAAAACACCACCATGAAAACACACGACACTAATGCAATAAACATTCACTAAATAACAGAAAATTTAACAAAAACACCCAAGCGTACATTTATGTATAATTTAAATTTTGCATAATCATATGTGATTATGTTTAAGGGTTTCTGGGGTTGATCTTTACAGTTTTACAGTATATTATTTAGTAATTCATTGTTTTTCCTTGCAAAAAATTACAAATAAATAAATAAATTTGACAGTGTTTTACTGTAAAATTACATACAATGTGATGTTAAACCATTTGCAATTTTTCACCATAAACAAATTAGCATTTTTTTTTTAAATGTAGCAATTTATACTAATTTTCTGTGATAACTAAATAAAAATAACCTATAAAATTCAGTTCAGAGTGTGCTTTTTAAAATTATTCACGCTTGATATTTGATATTTTTCTTAAGTGACATTGCTTTCACAAAGAACAGGTAAATATCCCTAATAAAATGTACAATTTTTCATAATGCAACCTATTCATCAACATTTTGACTATGTTTTCTGTTTCCTCTCTCATAATGTCTTGTATTGACATCAATGTTACACCTTTTCAATGGAAATGAACTGTTTTTACAGTACATTCTATGTTAATTCATTGTTTTTCCTTAAAAAACATAAATTTGGCAGTGTTTTATTGTAAAATTACACATAATGTGATGTTAAACCATTTACAATTATTTAATGTAGCATTTTATAGTAATTTTATGCAATACCTAAATAAATAAAAATAACCTAATAAAATAAAATTTCTCTTTGTGTGCTTTTAATAATTATTCACACTTTGATATTTGATATTTTTCTTATCTAAGTGACATTTATGCATTGTTGCGTAGGCCTATTGCTTTGACAAATAACAGTTATAAATCCTTACTAAAATTCCCGTTTTTCATAATGCAACCCATTCACCAACATTTTGACCACGTTTTCTGTTTTTTGTCTCGTAATGTCTCGTATTGACGTCAAGTTTACACCTCTTCAGCAGAAATGAACTGACAAAATATGACTTATTCAAGAGCAATTATTCTATGCCGTAACAACAGTCCTTTTTCAAAATAACAAATCTGTAAAACGACCAAAAAAAAAGAAATTTGTTTGATGTTTCGTCACCATTTGTCAAGCTGTTTGTTCGGGGGCAAATAATTGGGGAGACTTGCGCTATCCCCGTGTCATAAAGTTGCTCAAATTGGTGGTGAAAGTGGTGTTGACAGCGTATCAGATTCTTTAATTGACAGTGGTGTGTGTGGGGCGTCGCGGTGAGAGCGTGTGTGTTTTGCTCTTCTCTTTCCATGTGTGTGTGCGCGTCTGGGCCCGTGTCACTCAGTGCCAGGACCTCGAGACCTCCGCGCTCATTTAGCGCTAACATTATGAAAATCATCCCTCAGCCCTAAAGCGAGAGATCTTTGTTACGACTCGCGGCTCTGTCAAGCCTTCACCAATTACACTCGCAGGTACAATGGTCTATTGAGCGGAGCGCAGCCCTTGACTGGCGCGGCGACAGTGATTTGTGAATCGTTACTGCGTCGCCGGAGGAGAGCTCCGTACCTGAGGAATGCAAATAATGTGCCGCGAAACCAAACTACAGCTACTATTACCGCAGATTGGATTTTTCTTCCTTTCTTCACCTCTCACGAGTGTGAAGTTTTCAACTAAATGTAAATTTCTCTCCATCAGAAGTGGCCACTAGCTCCGAATGATGGCTTTGACTCTCAGCTCGGGCTGAAGTGCCTCTGGTGGAAGTGCGGTATATAAAAAAACAGCGGATTTGGGCCTACTGTAGCATTACTTTGGAATGACAACACGTACTGATTGCATGTTCTCGGAAGGATGTGCGGTCCACCTGGAGGAGACTTCTTTATACGGCAAATGCAACCGAGCTGAATTTTAACGTCTTATTTAATCAATCCGCCACATTCAATCTGACACACACTCGATACACAGATGGAAATCGCTCTGGTTCAGTGGTGTGAGCAGACGATGGTCTGCTAAGAGCAGCCTAGTTGATGGGAATAGTTGAGATAAAAATGAAAATTGTGTCATTTTCTCACCCTCACGTCTTTTCAAATCGCTCTTCTGTGGAATAGAAAAGAAGCAGTTTAGCAGAATGTTCACGCTGCTGTTTTCCATTAAATAAAAGCGTACAGTACTGACAAGGAAAACTCAAATATCAAATAAATTAGCTTATACCATTCATATACCAAATTCCAAGCCTTATATGCCTGGGTTTCTATCCAAACTTGTGAACTGAACTTGGAATATCACATAAAACATTTGTGAATAAGCACCATTTCTATTCAATGAGTCAAAATGGTCACTTCTTGACTGCCAATAAATATCACTAAGAAAAGTAGTAGAAGCCACTGAATATAATCATTTCCATACATAATAAATTACTTGTGCCTTAGAGCGAGGAGACAAAACAATAAATGTGGTCACTGCTTTCAGAGGTAAAATGCTGCTGTTTGGGAATGCAGTCATGTCTTTTTTGATGCACGTGGAGGAATTTATTCGGCAAACGCATTTCCATCTCCCATTATTTGCATTAACTCTTTTTCACACAAGTCAAAATCCACCTGAAGCAAGAGTAAAAACTCGGCATTTCCATCACACGTTTCTTATGTGACACTTCAAAATGCGCATAAAAACGGGATGATGGAAACAGATATTGCTTCTCATGTCTTGCATCTAATCCTGATGCATCAAGTGTGGATATCAATATGTTTAAATCGAATCTGAGGAGATTATCAATTTATCAAAGACTTTTTTATGAGATTGTGCGACGATTATCATCTTAAATGTTGGTCTGTTCCTCACACAAATCTTATGTATGCCTTAGGAAAATTTGGGATACAGTACATGAGTCATATGGACTACTTTGATAACTTTTATAGTGATTTGTCTTTAGGAGCTTAATAGCTCCTGGGCTCTATATGATTTTATACTATGAAAAAGAGCAGTGTGAACATTCTTCCAACTATTTATTTTTAGGTTTTTATGGCTCATTTGATATAGAAGAATATGGAGCTCGTATTCCAAGAGGGAAAAAAAACACCTCTGTCTTTTTTTCCCACCCCAAGAGGTTCAAACTAAGCAAAAAAAAAATATATATATATATATATATATATATATATATATATTTGTTGGAGGCAAAACAAATAATGCAGTCCACTACAATGATGTTTGAGAGATAAACAAACAAATGTTCCTCCAAAGCCTGATGGATCATATTTTTATGGGATTTTTTTTAAAAAAAAAATCATGTTGCTTTATTCCATTAAGGGTTCACCTCAAAATATTACAAACATTAAACATTATTTGGTTACACTTTTTATTTAAAGACCAGGTCTCACTATTAATTAGTTGCTTATTAGCATGCATATTACTAGCAGGTTGGCTGTTTATTAATACGTATTAGGCACATATTAATATGCCTAATGATCCCTAAACCTAAACTTAACAACTACTACTATTAATAAGCAGCAAATTAGGAGTTTATTCAGGTAAAAGTCACAGATGACAGTGAATGTGTTACCATCTTAATGTTTACCATAGGCGGAGCGTGTGTAAGGCTGGGACCTGTGGCAAAAATGCCACTAAATTGGACAAAAATGCCCCTGCACGAACAAATTAAATCTATTAAGTCTGTTGCTAACGAAGTGAAAATAAATAGGAAGTGTCGATTGCGCCATTAAATTACATTCTGCTCATGTTGCACAGTAATTTCTTTTAGGCGTTTTTACAGTGTTGCGCATTATAACCAATCACACACGACTCTGTTGAGATTAGGAATGCAATGGCCAATCAGAAGCGTTCAGATGAGTCATCGCTGAAACTCAGCTTTGCTGAGCGCGTGGTACTCTTGAATTCTCTCATCATAAACAACAAATCGCGGATGTAACGTACAATGTAAGTAATGAGACATTCATTTCACAGGCAGCTTTAGTGATTATAACGATAAATTAGTTTTTTTGTGAGTGCTTAAACTCGCGATAGATCAAAGTTAGTGATAATGTCGCTTTCTGTAGATAATTTATTCGCTGTTTGAATAACCATGGGAATGAAACGCTATAATTATACGTTTCTAATGTCTTTTATTAAATTGTAATCACGTTAAATTCAGTCCCATTTTATTAGCCTACATGACACCCATGTCTGGTTCTTACCTTAAAAGACGAGTTTATGATGCCTTACCCTGTTTAGCCTAACCCTGGAATTGGTTCACCGCCTATGATGTTTACTTTATACAGATTTCACAGCAACCCGAAGGATGAAAGGTCGTAGACTGATGCTAAAAGGCATTTTACTTGCTTACTTTTTAAATGATGAAACAGACGACATAAGGCATGTAGTGGATTGTGTACAACAGGTTTCATACAGGTCATGTTGATAATGTAGAGGCCTTAGAAATGTGCGTATCAAATCAGATACTTTATAGTGTAAAGCTGAATTATTCCTTTAACTGGTACTTCTAGGAAGCAGTTTAGTGTTGTACTGAATCTCTTAAAATGATGTCAGGATCAGTGTGCAGCAGTCTGTCATAAACCAGGTTTGGTTCTTTGAAGGAAGTCCAGAACTTTTTCTGAACGCATATGGATGCAATCATTTATCATTTCCCCTTAAACACACACACACACACATTGTTCTGACCATTTTCAAAAGGTGCTCCCGATTTATCCCGTCGTGTCAGGTGTCCCACTGCGTGTTAAAAGCAGAGACATCCATTTAAAAGGATTGTTGAGTATGTGATTGACAAAGAAGGTCTTGACTGAATGTTCTTTCTCTGAGAATGGCTGTTTTTCATTTTATGTATGTGGCCTGAAGATTCATTGTAACCATGCTATAACATTTTGTACTACAGACATCATGCATTGCAAGCTGAATCTAGTCTATAAACACTATTTGTGTATGGTTTACCAGAGGAAGTGATACAGTTCTGGTAACTGCAGTGTAAGATACGGTGCGACGCGACCTTGGAAAAGCGTCGCTTGTGAATAAAAAACACCCCCTGTCTGTCAGTAACTCCGTCTGCAGGCCGTAGCGGAGATGACCAGGCAGAAGTTCGGACCGGCCGACCGGGTCACGGCACCAGCAGACGGAGCGCGGAGGAGCTCGGGAGGATGGCGGCAGACGTGAAGAGCGAGGAGCAGCCATCCCTGAGGTTAATTAGCATTCTCTTTCCCTTCACTTTATTATCAGCTGTGTCCTCCACACACCCGTTTAATTGCGTGAGCTGATCGAATAATAAATGGCAGAGTAATTACCATTCTAAAGGAGAGATCCCTCTCTCTCTCTCTCCAGCGCACAACTCAGTCAAAAGAGATTTTTATTCTAAATTAAGTTTTTAACTGTCATCTGTCATCTTAGGTATAATTATAACTTAGACATTTCGGGTTCATTGTTCTCGCACTGTGAAATTCTCGACGGAGAAAAGACATTGTGACAGCGGATTTTTAGGCGCATGGAAAATGATGTTTAGGAGGAATTCTCAATGCCTCTAAATGAGAAAGCAAATATGCTAATTAATCAAACTCTCTCACAGGGCAATAACGCAGTTGAAATCCTGCTCTTATTTTAATATATTTAATCAGTCTCTGGATGAGGTAATGCCGGCTGTCTTTGCTGGAGGACTTCATTGTGTGAGTGCTTTTCTTTTCAAATGTAAGCACTTTGGCTCTGTGGACATTTAGAAAATAAATCAAAACACAGTTTTCACATTTTCACTCATTTATCAACTAATTTCTATCACATTGAAAAATCACCCTTTATTTTGGGGTGGAAATAACATTTTAACCTTTAGAATTTTGGAACTCTTCCTGAGGCTAATTTCCAAGATAGAATCTTTGAAATGAAATGCGTACAATTAAATAATCTTTTCGAAATTGCATTAATATTGACAGAATTACAATTAGATTGGAAATGATTCAAAAATAATATGTTAATAAAAACATTACAAAATATTATTGCTATTGTTATTAACTAAAGTATTTAAACAGTTTGTTAATTAAAATAAAGTATTAATATATTATATAATATTAAATATAAAAAATGAAAGCAAATAAAAACAAGAAATGTTAATTCTTTAAATAACTGAACAAAGTTTACGTTGAAGAACTAAAATTAATAACTGGAAATATATATAGCTTTTATTTAGGTTTAAATATTTATATATAAACCTAAATACTAATAGCTTAAAAGAATAAAAGCAAACAAACAAATTTACCAAAAGAACGTGAAAAAATTACTAAAAAAAAACTAAAATTGAAATTAGATTTAAAAAACAATAATGGTCCATTCAAAATATCAATAAAAAATATGCTGTAAAAGTGGTATTTTTACCTGATTTAACCTGTTTTAAAAAATCAATTTTGTTGATATAAATTAATTAAAAAAAACTGTAAGTTGAATAGCATAAGTTGAAGTGCTACAATTAATAAATAAAAACTAAATAAATAAATGAGTGAATGCGTAAATAAATAGATTTAACCTAAATAGTAATATTTAAAATAAAAGCACATAACAAAAATATTAAAAATTAAACAAAAATTAAAATGATACACAAAAATATATAAATAAAGACTAATTAAAAACGGTACACTGTAACGACACTGTAAAAGTGATATTTCTACCTGATTTAACCCGATTTAAAATGAATTTTGTTGATATAAATTATTGTATATATGGTTCAGCAATATTTTGGACTTTCAATTACAGTTTATTTAAATATTATAATGGTTAAACTTTTTTATTTATCTATCTTAATTTTTTTTTATGAAGGATTGTCATAGTTTAAGACTAAAAGTTTGGGTCTGGGGCAAAAACAATCAAATCTAAAGTTTATCCAGTACCATATAGTCAGTTTTACGCTTTCTGAAATGATCAATGTCCACTTAAATGGACAAGTGGCCTCTCTACCCATAATGCTCCAATGTGTTTGGTTTAACCAGGTGTGTCTGTACGAGAAGCATCCAGGTGAGTCATCTTCTAGTCTACCTGCTCCTGCTGTTCCGAGCCGCAGGCACCTGGCCAGATATCACCGGCCTCCACCCCGGTCAAGCCACCATCCCACAGCACGGAGAACTTCAATTACAGCGGGATTCTCGGAGCAGAGAGCGAGGGGGTCGCATTGATTGAGGAGGGCAACAATTGATTTTGTCCATTACGTGGTGAGAATGTTTCCATCCTGCGCAGATCAGGCTGCCCTCCTCCTGTGGGTGGAGATAAGAGCCCGCTGCATTGTGGCTGCCTAATCTGTGTGACGGCGCTTGTCTGTGCTGAAATTGATGTGGCTTTTCATGCGGCCGCGTGTGGGTCTGCGTGGGGAGGGGGGTCTGTTCCTCCGCACCCCCGTCTCAGATCCACTCGGAGCGCCGAGTGCCGCTCACATCAGCAAACATGAGGGGATTTGCATCGATACAGATATTTGCCTTGCGTTTGTTCCGCAGGATGTTTCTAAAGAGAATAAAGGCGTTTGTAATGATGTCTGCGACTTGTTGAATTCTTGAGCCTTGTATTGTCCTTACAGTCCGATGCGGGTCAGAAGAGGGTCATAAGTATTAATACAAAGGATTTAAACTGTGTTAATCTGTAAATAGGAGTTTAATAGAGAATATTTATTCAGGATTATAACAACAATATTGCATTTAAATGCGGCCACAAACACAAAAATGTATTTGTTTTCTTTATATATCTCCCAGCTCTTTTGTAAACAATTTTTGCCTTTCCTTTTCTGCAGATGTCCCTTATGCTATGTGGTGTTTGGACAGTCTTAAGAAAGACAAATGAAGTGTTTATTTGCAAAAACTGAAACTCTGTTTTAAAAAAATCATGTTTTTTTATTGTGCATTCCAATTAATCTCAATCAAACTGCAGTTGGGCTATTTTGAATAAGTAAATAAAAAACTAAAATATATATATATATATATATATATATATATATATGTATATATACAGCTAACTAACAATAAAACACAACAAAAACAATAACATCATTAAAAAAATCTTATTTTTTTATTATTGTTTTTTTTTTTTTTTTTAATCTGGTTTTGCAAATAAACTCTTCAAATAATTATTTAGACAATATTTTAGCATCACCTTCAGGACTGACTCACAACCCANATAAAACACAACAAAAACAATAACATCATTAAAAAAATCTTATTTTTTTATTATTGTTTTTTTTTTTTTTTTTTTTAATCTGGTTTTGCAAATAAACTCTTCAAATAATTATTTAGACAATATTTTAGCATCACCTTCAGGACTGACTCACAACCCAATTATTTCTTAAAGGAATATATAATAATATATGTTTAATTTTAAGAGGAACAGCTGGATCCAAAAGTTTGAGATGACTATTTATTTATTTATTTATTTATTTATTTTCTTTAATTTAATACAAGTCATTAAAATGTTTACTTGTAATTAACCCTATAAAGCCTACTGTATCAAATTTAATACATTGATTTCTAAGGCCTCTAAATTATCAGTATGATCAAAACCTTTGCTGACAATCCTGTTATACATGATTTACCACTTGTCTTCTGTCATTTGATTGAGAGTTTATACTCTTTTAGTAAATAATAGCCTTTTAGTATAATTATAAGAATGTCCACCTTCTGTGTTGATGTCAAATTTGATACAACAGGCTTTTGAGGAACCAAAATTATCAATTATCACTGAATTACATTTTTAATTATAATTTAAATGTAAGACACATTATAGATATTAAGTGATAACTAATATGATAATGTCCGTAAGTAGTCTGCTATATTGTTATGAAGATCTCAGTGATTTACATTACAAGCTATCAGAATTTCATCTTACTTTTTGGCCACATAAACATCAGCATCCACATCAAATTGCATAGTTTTGGGCTTTGAATAAACTTAAGGTCATTTTCCCCTCACTGAGTATAAGCTATTAAAGCTATTAAAAAAAAAACACAATAATACACAATATGTGAGTCTGGGCCACAAAACCAGGCCCCAGTCAATTTTTGAAAGCTGGATAAATAAGCTTTCCATTAATGTATGGTTTGCTATGATAGAACAATATTTGGATGAGATACAACTATTTGAAAATCTGGAATCTGAGGAAATCAAAATATTGATAAAACCACTTTTAAAGTTGTCCAAATGAAGTATTATTAATAAAAAAATAGGTTTTGATGTATTTATATATGATATATTTTATTTGTTTATTTTGCTAGTATTTCGTAAGTCAGGCTTTAAAGAGTTAATAACTGTGTAATTCATTCATTTTACGTTTAAATTTGAAAATCCTAAATGGTTCCGTTTTCAAGGTTTAAATTAGATTCTGAATCCCAGACGTTCAGTGCGGCCTCAGAGTTTTGGAGTCGTCTGTGCATCGCGTTTCGCAAGTAAAATGGGCTGTGAATGGCATTTCATGTTCACTTTAGAGCCGAACAACAGCAACAAGAAAGTGAGCTCATTAGGCAAAGCCGGGCCGGGCACATAACTGATTACAGGCAGCCTTGCTTCTGAACGAAAGGCACTTAGTCAGGTAAGCACCAGTGAGTAGCTATATTAACCCAATACATCTTACACTGTAAAAACTGCAGTCTGTAACGCTGCCCTGCTAAGCCCTGTAACATGCTTTATTAGGCACCCTTGAGGTGAATGTTATCTATCAGCCTGCTCTGCATCAAGACCCCCCACCCCTTCCCAGAATGCCCCACACGGAGAACATCGCACGCTCATCTGTTCCTCTCTAACCAGACAAACCCTGATGCTGATTAATGGTAGCCAAACTTACAGGCACTCTGTCAGAGATGTTACACAGGGAAGGTAATGTATGGGAGCCATTAAATACACATCATTTTCCTGGCATGAAATATGTTGACCCCGATCTTATTACACACGTAATTAAAAGCGCTCAACAGTTCTGCGGCCGTGCACGGTAGAGCAGGGTTGCTCACCGACAGCCGCAAGTCAAATTGATGCTTCGCCGGAACGTCATTTGTTTTATTCATCTGTCAGAGCTTCGTTCCCGAGCCTGTGCATATAAATTGTTTTTTATTAGAGAGTCTGATTCACAAAACTTGATTTCATTGAGACAGATGTATCTCGTAATTGCTGCTTTTGTAACGAAAGCAACCATTTCTTCTGTTGTTTACATGCGGGTATTTCATAAATTGTACCAATATGTTACGATTTTGTAAACAAAAACTTTGTACAGGAACACGCTGTGTGGTTCACTACCGTCAGAACATCTGCGTAACAGTCAAAGGCTCTTAAAATACAGACTGATGCCTTAGGAGAGTGTTTTAATTTCCCCAACCAACTTTTTATTCTCGCGTTCTTTAGAAAACCAGCTATGCCCCTAAGATCCCTAAAACCAATATGCCATTGTGAAGAGCCTATAAAGTAAGATTAAGAACATTTTAAACCTCAAAAAACAATATAGCAACTCAAGAACCAAATACAGACAACAAACGTGATTATATAAAAGAGCTACAAATGCAAGAACCTTCCCATGATTGGATTTCCATCCAGATTTTGGGATATTAAAGAGGTATACGCTCTGAACGGATGGAATGTGTAAAACAAACCTCTTTGTTTAGATTTTCTAAAAGTCATTGGGGCCAATTGTTGTGTCATTTTATGTTCCACAGAAGTAAAAGGTTTGGAACAACATGAGAGTGAGTGGATTTGGACAAATCCCTTTTATGAAGCAATGAAGACTTCTTGCATATAATTTATAAAACCACTGATGGTGGTCCGACTAGTGCAGACGATGCGCAACACACCTCAAGAACTCTACCGTCAGATGCTCAGTGAAGGTCAGACATTTATTTGATGTGTCACAGCCTTAAAAAGGGTGCTAAAAACTGCAGCGTCAGTTGTTAATGTGCCTCATGTGGCAAGGAGAGTGACACAGCAATCTCTTACCAGCCCATTGCGGCACCCCTGCAATCACCCCTCTAAACCCCAAAGTATACCTCGGATCTGACACAAAAGCTTAGTGTATGCATACAGTCAAATGCATAGCCTTTCAAAGTATACTTCATTTGATAGTGTACGTGAACATGGCTGTTTGACACATGAGCACTAGAAATTTTCATCCTTGTCCAGTGTCTGCACTTTTTCTCTAAAGGAGTTATGACACACAAACAAAATGTGAAAATTAAAAATACCTCACTCTCATATCAGCCCGATAGAGCAGGGGTGGCCAACTTCAGTCCTGGAGATCCAAAACATGGTTGCCAAGTCCCGTGGAACTGAGCTGCTTTAACACTGTTGCCGCAGTTTGTTTTTCATCCCCACGGGTTGAAGCAACCCCAATAATGTGATATCTAGCCTCTGGAATGCAGTTTTTACCAGGGAAACACTGCCAAAAAACGCCTTTTTTACCCCCCAGAATTTTTACTAGGGGACCCTGGACCGAAACGCTATTGGGATAGTTTTGAATAGGAATTGGATGGGTGTTATTGTGAAAACCTAGCAATCCTGATCCATAGCTCTGCAGAGCTTATTCCAACCTTGATAAAAACTCACCTGCTTGTAGCTTTCTAATGGTTTTTGGGCTCCCCTCGGCAAAATCGTGTTCTGGGGTGTTTACGTCGGGCCCCCTTTTTGATCAGGACCCCTGGAATCGTCCTAACCTTACCCCCATTATGACACTCCTGCAATTACCTCTCTAAAACCCAATGTATACCTCAGATCTGACATAAAAGCTTAGTGTATGCATACATTCGAACACATAGCCTTTCAAAGTATACTTCATTTGATGTTTGACACACACACGCACTAGAAAGTTTCATCCTTGTCCAGTGTCTGCGCTGTTTCTCTCCAAAAGTTATGACATATAAAAATGTTTTGTACTCATTAGAGTAGAGTAACTCTCTCACACATTAAGCATCACCTGCAGTAGTTTGCTGTTGTTCCATTTCATATATACATTTTTTTTTTTTCAAATGTGGAACAACAGTCCAGGTCATTGTTGCCACCTTGTGGACCAACTTATTAGTGCAAAAAGTTGCACATGCGACCTAAGCGCACACTGCATACATGGTTAGAAAAATCTGAGTGTGTGCATACTATGCTGATGATTAAATTTGCGTCACATGCACTGTGCCATAGCATATGCATAAAAACAGATGTATACTTGTTAGGCTTAAAATTCATTCCCACCCGGGTTATGGCACCATTCCAACCAGGCTCACTCTAAAACTCCTTTTCCACCTGCATGAACCGGGTGCCAGTTCAGTGCTATTGCCAGTGCTATTGCCGGTTTGGAGTTGGTTCGACTGGCAAGCCTACTGAGAACCAGTTTTCCTTTCCAAGTGCTAGAAAACCACAGAGCCAGGTCTTACGTCACTGAATACATCTCATCTTCTCATGGCAGCAGCAAACACAAACACATCAGGCTTGCTCGAGATACATCAGTGCCACGCAGACCAACCAGCGCACTACACCAAAGCACCTTATATCAACAATGGCAGACATTGCGTTGCTATTCATGTTCATGGCTTTGTGAACCTACATCGGCATCCAAACATGACGAATCCAACATGCTTGTGTTTAGCTGCTATTTTAAGAATGATGGTCAAAAGTTGCTGTTCATCTTGTTGGTGAGGGTAACCTTCCACCCAGCCCTTGACACAAGCAGGTCTTACTTCCAGACCAGCAATGTTTTGGTGCTACTTACAAACCACTCCTGGTTCCGAGCTGGTGCTTTGGTTGTTAAAAGACGAAGAACCGATTTGAAACTAGGCTCTGGCTCTGAACTAGCACTCAAACTCCCTTGGTGGAAATAAGTGTAAGGGCTTGAACTGATGGTGGTTGGCACTTGAGGTGGCCACACTAACAAAGAAGCTAAAGACC
>JAHKKF010525577.1:0-13390 GCA_019740295.1 Labeo calbasu | reverse complement strand
AGATGAGACCCGCTCTGTTTCATCTGTCGATGTACTGTCAGTTTTCTCTTTGCTCTGCGATGTATTTTTTACTGCGTGAGAACATGATGTGTAGTGTGAGAGTGACATTGTTTGTTGGAAATATAGAAACAGTAACAGGGTGGGTTTTTGCAAAGGGTCAATTCTGACTTTTTTTCTCAAAATTGTGTGATACAAACACGCAATTTTGAGAAATAAAGTAGAAACTGAGAACATAAAGCTAGAATTGTGAGATATAAACTTGCAATTTTGACTTTTTTTCAGAAATGAGATATAAACTTGCAGTTGGGGTTATTAAGTCATAATTGCAAGATATAAACTCACAACTGTAAGAAAATTGTCTTTTTTTCCATAGAATTGGACTTTTCCTGAGTAAACGTTGAGCGCCGCCATTACAAATTCTAACTTCCGATTGGATGCTCTTCTGTTCCGGTCTCCATAGGAACCCATTAAAATAGCGCCTTAGCGCATTTTAATAGGTTTAACATTAGATTATCAACTTGAAAAAATATACGCTAATTTGACTAGAAACACTGGACACTGAAAATGCAAAGCACTCTTCAGGTTAAAGGTCAGGCTGATTTCCACATTCAGGAAAAATGTCTATAACTTACAATTTATGTCCCAAAAAAATCAGAATTGGCAGGAAAAAAAAAACCAAAAGAAAAAAAAGAGTTTATATTCTGACTTTATAGTTTGCATTTGCAAGTTTATATCTCACAATTCTAAGAAAAAAAGGTCAATTGCGAGAATAAAACGCAAAATTGTGAGATAAAAAGTTGCAAATTCCTTATTTTTTATTTAGTGGCAGAAATGGGCTTCCATAGTCAGAGGAAAAAAGTGCACAGCCATAAAATGTTAACACTAGTCTTTCAATTTGTGTTGTTGCTTTAGCTCTATAGCATGTTGAAGAGTAATTAGCTGGTGAAGTGGATTTACTTTTTGTAAACAAAATATTGTTTGTTCAAAAGCAGAGGCCCTGTTGTTTTTGACATCACGTTCATTTATTCATGCAGCAAAATATTTTGTGAAAAGGATCACAAATGCTAACACTAGTCTTTAAACTTGTCTTGTTGCGTTAGCTCTATAGCATGTTGAGGAGTAATTAGCTCCTTAAGTGGATTTACTCATTGTAGCGTTTAACAAAAGTTATCATGTGCATTGTAATGTTCGAAGCAGACAATAAAACACATTTCAGAAGCTTGGGAAGATTTTAAAACGAGCGGTTCATTCAGAAATTCGTACGAACTTACCTGCACGCTGTGAAAATACAAACGGAAGAACGAGTGCAGCGCGGGAAAGGGGCGGGGTTATAACGCCCACACGGTAGGAGGCGCTATTACACGTCCCGGAACAAAACACGCGAAATAGTAGTCAAAAATAGCGTAAGGGATGCATGTAATCGTTATAAATACGTCCAAGACGATATATCTTCTCAGCTTTTTGTTCAAAATGTTGCATTTTTATTAAAGTGTTGATTTAAAAAAAAAAAAAAAAAAAAAAAAAAAAAAAACGTGTGTATGATCTACATGGTCACATGGAACCTAATATCATCATAACATCATATTACAAGAATAAAACGTTTGTTTGTTTAAAAGCAGAGGCACTGTTGTTTTTGACATATCACATGTTCAGATATGCATGCAAACAAAATATTCTGGGAGCCATGATACTTTGTGAAAAGAATCAAAAGTGCTGGTGGCAAATTAAAAAAATGCTGGCGTGGAAAGAGTTAAAGTCAACATGAAGCGGCAGTCGCATTTGACTTTCATAACGTGCTGTATTTCCAAACGAAACAGAATATTCAACAAGAGACTTGATTTTGTCCATCAAGAATTGATTGGATCGTGAACAGTGGGCGTTAGATATCAGAAAGGAGCCAGGCGTGAATGTGAGTTTGAGAGTTTGATTCGGTCCAGCTCCGTGTCCCACTCCCACCTCATCTGTTGCCGAGCGACGACTGCAAACTCCAGCCTACACGAGTCATACGGTGATGAACACTCCACTGACCGCTGCCTGCATCATCCCAGCCATTTAGGATGGATTTCAAAGACTGCAAACGACAGCCAGCTAGAGCCTATATAAGCCAGATAGCGACAGAGAGTTGTTCCAGTCGTTTAGGACGCCTTTCAAAAGACTATATATCAACGCAGGACTGACAACCGCAGCCAGACTGTGAAGGATGCTCTGCTCCACACTACCTGCATCACTCTAACCGAACTAACTAATCATCCTTAGAGTTTAAACCCTGGATCATTTATTCATTTAATACATGGCTATTATGACATGTACTATGAGAGATTTTGCATACGCTATCAATCAAAAGTTTGTAATAATTAACTCAGCAAGGTTGCATTTATTACAGTAAAAACAGGAATATTGTGAAATATTGTTATGATTTAAAATAGCTGTTTCCTGTGAATATATTGCAAAATGTAGTTTATTCCTGTCACACATAATCCTTCAGAAATCATTTTAATATGCTGATTTGCTGCTCAATTATTATCAGTTATAATTGGTGCTGTTATAAATAATGGTTCTTATCAATGCAGAAAGCATTCTACAAAAAATATTTTTTGTAGAAACCATTATACATTATTATTCTTTTGATATATTGAAAGTTCTAAAGAAGATAATTGATTTCATAATATATTATAAATGTATTTACTGCCAGTGTTTACTTTTGTTCAATTTAATGCAACCTTGAGTAATGACATTTTCTTATTATTATTTTTAACTATTACTTTTTTCAGAGTTTACACAAAAATATTGGTCAGCACAACTGCCTTCAACATTTATAATAATCAGAAATGTTTTTGAGCAGAAAATAAACATTAGAATGATTTCTAAAGAATCACAGGACATTGAAGACTGCAAAAATGGTGCTGATAATTCTGCTTTGCATCACAGAAATAAGTTACATTTTAACAGATATTCACATAGAAAACATGTATTTTACAATTTTTTTTAATAGTTCACAATATTACTGTTTTTACTATATTTGTAATCAAATAAAATGCAGCCCTGGTGAACATAACATACCCCAAACAAATGTTAGTACTGTGATTATTTAACACTAAGCACACAGAGCATGCTAAATAAGTCTTGAAGGCTCTTCTCAAGGTTTTTCCCTTCACCCTAAACATCTTATGGATTTTTTTTCTGTGATTTAAAGCATTTTATGTATAGCAGCTTTGGATTGTGAAAAGTGAAAAATACAAATACGAATGACTCAATTTGACTGCAGATGACACCACTGACACCCACTTTTTGAAAGCTTGTTATTCAAAAATAAAGTTATATGCTATTGCATAGAACTACTGTTATTATTGCCATAACCTTTATTAAATTGACATTAACCATTTCCAAGATTTCAGAAAGGCTACAACACTAGAACAGGGTCAGATTTGACTTCTTGTTGATTTTTTTTTGTCACATTAAAGTAATATGAAGCTGGTCACCACTTCCTCTCGATCTGATGACTGTACAGTTTCTCTGAGATGTGAGAAAACAGAGGATTCATGTTCTTTCGGATGGTCAGTATATAATAAGTAACCCATTAGTGCACAGTCAGATCATGTTTCATGCTTGGTCACAGTTTTTAGTGTGTTCGGAGCTACTTGAAGCTTTAACCCATTGCATGGTAGAAATCATGACAAAAAAAAGCACATGATAAAAATAGCGCACTTATATTTTGCATAGGCTTTGATATTAAGGATAACAGCCAAACAACTGTACTGCTACTGTAAGTGTGATGTTGGTTTCTCAACTGCTGTGGATATTATGCCCTGTGACGGGGGTCAGGATCACATCGGAAAGGTCCGCGAAGAAACGGGTGAAGTGGTTTGGGTGAGCCGAGGAACCTGAGTGAAATCACACGTCGGTCATTTCATCCTCTATGTCGTCTCCCTCCGTTTCACCTTCACCTTCCACTTCGTCCTCATCCTCTGATGTCATATCCGCATCATCCATCTGGGTCATGCACTTCTGACAGGAACAGATGAATAAATAATTCTCCCTGAAAACGAGAGGGGAAAATGATGTAGTTTATCATTTGAAAAGCCAAAATCTAGACACATATTACACTTCTGTCATCGTTTACTCACACTCATGTCTTTACAAAACTACATTAGCTTATATTTTCAGCCACACACACAAAAAAGGAATGTAGGAAATGTTATACAGCCTCCACCCCCATCTCAAAAATAATATATTCTTAAAAAATAAAATACAAAAATAAACTAACAAACAGTGTTGGGTAGATTACTTGCAAATTGTAGTCTGTTACTGATTTCAAAATAGTAACGTAATCCATTAGATTATACATTTTAGGTAATGCAATCAGACTACTTTTAGATTACTTTTGACCAAACTCGTTTGTCACATTGATTTATACAAGATAATTGTGTAACATATTGATATAAAAAATACAAAGAGAAAGACAATATATTCCATTCCATAACAACAAAGTACATTAAACATTACATTACATCAAGGTTTTCCCAAGCTGTGGTTAATGTGAAAATGATTTGAATGAAAACTAGGGATTGATTAACTTAATAATAATAATAACAAAAATCCAAGTAATTTTAAAATAAAAAAAGTCAATAATTTTAAAATAAAAAAGCAAAGTCAGAGAACCATCAACTTGCAAATGTGTTATTTAATTATTAACTTATTACCTTAAAATCTCATAGGTACTTCAAGTGAATATATAAGGGGAAAATGGTTCGATTTGATTACAAGTATTTTAAAGTGTAATATAATCTATTTACGAGTACTTTGAGAACTTTAGAATGTGATTAAGTAATCGAGATTACATGTATTCAGTGTTGGGAGTAACTAATTACATGTAACAGAATTACGTAATTTAATTACAAAATAAATGTAACTGTAATCTGTTACAGTTACTGAGAAAAAACGTGTAATTAAATTAGTTACTAGGGGTAACATCTGGATATTTTCAGACACATACAAATTTTATTGATTTCTTTCCAAAACTGCATTGATTGCTCTAAAATATGTGACATTGATGTTTCAGGGTTTTATTTCCTATTTTGGTTTATGTATATGCTTTATTTTTTAAATTAACTGTTTGTCTCCCCAAGGCATTGTTAGTTTGAAAACAGTTTAGAAAAATATTTTGAATTTTAAATTTCAAAAAGTAATCAAATGTAATCAGTTACATTACTTTAACAAAGTAACTGAAATAGTTACACTACTTATTACATTTTAAATATGGTGACTTGTAATCTGTAACTTATTGCATTTTCAAAGTAACCTTCAAGTACTCAGTTACTACCCATAATAATTAAATAAATAAAATAAAATCCCAATATTAAAAATTTCAGAACCAAGCGTTCAGTCCATTGGAGCTTCCAATCTACTCGTATTCCATAACAGGTGAAGACAAATAATATCCGTCAGATCCAAGGGGGTCAGTCTCTGATCTCGACTTCACATCCAAGAAGGTCAGCAGTTCTTTTCAAGGTGAAGTCAGGCTTTTCACAGGAATAAGGTGAATACAGATTAAGAGGGATTTCCGCACAAACCCTCATCGTTCACCCAGGCGGCATAGCTGCTGCGATTGACAGGTAAGTGATCAATAGCAGAGCGGGGGCCCAGCAGCGAGCCAGCGGCCCCTGCGGTTATCGGGCCGAGAGCTGCTGCCCGGGACCAAGGCCATTGATCCTCTCTGGAGGTAGATTCGGCTGGCCAGTTTCACAGAGAATACTTAAACAAGGGATTGCATTCGTTTACCTCAAGATCTTGTGCCGGCTATGACGACTCCGGTCTCGCTGGCAGCAGTCCAGGTAGCTGATACAGATCTCCTAGAGAAGGGAGGAGAGAAATTCATGAGACAATCAACAAACAAAGCAATTCTGCTCTCAATCTTTTTGCAGCTTTGTGATGAATCAAGGGAATTCAGTTAAACAGAAAAAAAAAAAAAGCTTTCCAGCGGTTTTCTGTTTTATAAATTGGCTAAAATCATGAAAGCACTCTCTGAGTCTGACAGATTTCATGATGTTTGTCAGTGACCTTACTTATTTCCAATGCAAAATATAACAATTCAGTAAACAATTCCAACCATTCTGGACACTAACAGACCAAAATTGAAATCATTATTCATATTATTCATTTATTCTCATACTTCCTGACAAACCCTCACACACAATCACTGTATAGAAACACACACGTTCAAAAGTTCGGTTTGTAAGATTTATGTTTCTAAATGAAGTCCTATGTGCATTTAAAAATACAGTAAAATGCAGTAAAATTGTGAAATATTATTACAATTCAAAATAGCTGTTTACTATGTGAATATCTATTAAAATGTAATTAATTGCTGTGATCAAAGCTGAATTTTCAGCATCATTACTCCAGTCTTCAGTGTCACATTCAGAAATCATTCTGATATGCTGATTTGCTGCTCAAGAAACATTTCAGATTACTATCAATGTTAAAAACAGTTGTGCTGCTTTATATTTTTGTAGAAACGGTGATACATTTTATTTCTCAGGATTCTTTGATGAATAGAAAGTTTAAAAGAATAGCATTTATTTTTGAAAACCCTACGTTTTCGAACTCGTCCCTATATAGTTTGTCTGATTTTCACCAAAATTGGCTCAGATCATCTTTAGCCCATGCTGGCAAAAAGTTATGGAATTTAAGTTGATTAATAAAACCCATTCTCGAATAGCGTGTGAACGAATTCTACGAAAAATACACAAAAATGGATGTGAGGCTATATCTCCGCAACGGTTTGGCATATTGAGACTAAACATGGTGTGTGTTATAACAAGCATGACCTGAGGCTACCTGCACAGTTTCGTAACAGCGCCACCTAGTGGTCAGGACATACGAAAGAGACTGTTTTTGCTAATAACTTCCGAATGCTTTGGCCAAAAATCACAACTGGTCTCTTTGTATTCAGCGGAGCATGCCAAGGTGAACCGCACCCAATTTTCCCATGCCAGCCATTATGGGTGTCAGACATATTTTACAAATGCATTGCCGTATTGCCACGAAATTCGATGTGTGTCTTCAGGACAACACAGACTTTCCTGCCCGCCATTTTGTGTTGAAAACCTACTTTTTCAAACTCCTCCTAGACCGTTGGCCTGATTTTCACCAAATTTGGCTCGGATCATCTTCAGACCATGCTGGCAATTAGTTATGGATTTTGTGTCGATATATGAAACGGCTATCGTTTAACACATTAACAATTTGGTGGAATTACGCCAAACTGCTTCTGAGGCTGTATCTCTACAAAGCTTTGACATATTGACACCAAACTTTGTGTGTGCCATTGTCACCTCACACTGACCACACCACATCAATTTGGTAACAGCACCACCTATTGGTCAAAAGTAACAAACCATTCATTAACCATTAACAACAAAACTTCCAAAAATGCTAATAACTTTTGATTGCATTAGCTTATCGTAATTAAATTGGTCTCAAAATATTCCTTGGGTCATGCCGAGAACATAAATACCAATTTTGCCATAGTCAGCCGATCTTCCGGTCTGCCATTTTGATTTATGTCGAAAACCTACTTTTTCAAACTCGTCCTAGACCACTGGCCTGATTTTCACCAAATTTGGCTCAGATCATCTTCACACCATGCTGGCAAAAAGTTATGGATTTTATGTAGATATACGAAATGGTTATCGTTTAACACATTATCGAATTTGCTGAATTATGCCAAACTGCTTCTGAGATTGTATCTCTGCAAAGCTTTGACATATTGACACCAAACTTTGTGTGTGCCATTGTCACCTCGCACTGACCACACCACATCAATTTGGTAACAGCACCACCTATTGGTCAAAAGTAATTAACCATTCATTGTCCATTAATAACAAAATTTCCAAAAACGCTAATAACTATTGACTGGATTAGCCTATTGTAATTAAACTGATCTCAAAATATTCCTTGGGTCAAAGCTTTGACACATTGACACCAAACCTTATTTGTGCCATTGTCACCCCACACTGACCACACCACATCAATTTCATAACAGCAATACCTCCTGGTCAACAGTGATACATTTTTCAATCATATTAATAGTGACTGTATTTGATTTTACAGTCGTTTTGCTTAAAATAATAAGTACATCTTTAATTGCTCATTGATGCTTGCAGCTATATTTTAAACAGAATCTTTTGTAACATTATAAATGTCTTTAATGATCAATTCTTAATGCATCCCCACTAAACAAATGTATTACTTTCTTGAACTGTTGAACGGTAGTGTATCTACATTTGTGTTCCCCAGAGAAAGTCACATTACCATTTTTCTCAACTTTCTTGCAATTCCACATCCTGTTTGCTAGATCACCTCAAATTAACCGAATTGGAATTTAAAAAGCATTCAGTTCTGAGTGGCACACAACTTTGCAAAACATGAGAACAAATGGTCACCATTTAGACAAATTTGTCATTAGGTAACCTTATAAAAATTCATAACACTCTTTGTTAACTACAATGTGAATCTGACACTGAAAGCTATTATAAATTCACAATAAGCTGTCATCCACTGGCTAATATGATTCAGATAAACAAACCCATTAAAAAATAAGTCTGTGCGAAGTAAACATAGCGCTCTACCTCTCCAGCATGAAGGAAGGCAGATGTAGGCCTTTTCAATCTATGTGACAAGCTGCCAAAACTGCTCCGATTTTCAGAGTCTAGACTGTAATTCCTACCGACAATGAAACACTCAAGGCTTTAGAATATTACGAGCCTCAGCTTAGCATCTATTATCCAAAATGTTCCTCTGACCTCTCCGGGGCTGATGTCGCTGAGAGCGCTGAGGTGGAGGAGGAAGTTATTATCGGGGAAAGATGCCTCCGCGTTGGGAACGCAGCTGTGGTTACCTGTAGAACGCAGAAAACCGTCATAAATCTTCACTTTTCTTTTTGTGGGGCAAGAAGACAGGCCTCATTTGTTAAGCTGACCTAATTTTGGCTACTCAAAGTCAACTCGCGTGTAAAATTAAAACATCACAGCTGTACAAACCGAAAGACGTGCCAATATGAATAAAGACGGTTCTCACAAGAGCTTTGCAGCAGGAAAAGGCCGGAGCCCTCGCAGTTCAGGAAGTCGCCGGTTTCTGCAAAAGAAAAAAGAATGATCTATGAAAGCCTTTCATCTTTTGGATTTATTTCACACTTTTGCACAAAACAATAATATTTTACACAGATCGATGGCCGTCTAAAGTGGTAAAATGTGTGTCTCTGTCTCAGCCGCGCTTGAGGAGCCAGATGTCAAACGCGGAGATGGATTCAATCGGCGCAGGTATACAGATCAATGCGTGAGGGGCTGAGCTCTATAAACAGGTGGGAGTCTAAAGAAAAATGACCTTTGTCGATGTCCTTGTACAGCTGGTCGATAAAAGCGTCCAGTTGCTCCCTCTGCTGGCTGGGAAGCTCCAGCGCGTCACACGCGTGAACCCATCGACTCAGAGAACTACACACACACACACATAACACATCAGAGGAATGTTACTCTACACTTGTCTATGATAACATGAAGTGATTGTTTGCATTGAGCGGATATTACCTGGTGCCAATGCCCTGACCGTTGGTCCCAACAAGTGAAAATAGAGAGCGAAAACCATCTGGGGTGAACCACTAGAAGAAAAAACAGTTTTATTTTATTTACACTGTTCATTGGTGAAAAGTAGTGATAGATTGCAGACATATCAAACAGTATTTATCCAAATTCAAGCCTGTTTGACCAATTAACAGGTTGTAACTCCCCCTAGTGTTAGTTACTGGTATGAAAAGTCAGTATCAAGTCTTGTCAATAAATTTGACATTTGCTTTTTTTCTGATATTGTATTAAATAAAAAATGCACTAGCCTTAGATATTAGGATTAGTACGATTTTTGGGTAATGCTTTACAATAAGGTCCCATTAGTTAATGCAATAACTGACATTAACTTTGTTGCTGTATTTACATACTTGTACTTTACTAGCCTTTTGTTTTGGAGCTTTGATGCAGTCATTTCTCATGGTGCAAACAGGAAACAAACTGCGCTGGTCATGTGACAATTTGCACATTTTTCATTGAGACCCTTTATTTTTTTCATGTTTGCAGGAAATGCACTAAAACATCAGTCAGTAAGGTTGATAAATGAAAACCTTTTTTTACGGAAATGAAAACCTTTCATGTTAGCTCAGGTCCATTAAACACCATTAGATATAACTTTTGATTTTAATATTGCATTAGTAAATGCTGAAATTAACATTAAGATGATTAAAATGCCATAACTTTACAATAAGGTTTCATTTGTTAAAATTAGTTAACTATATTAGTTAACATGAACAACGCTTATACAGCATTTATTAATCTTAGTTAATGTGAAGTTTAACATTTACTAATACATTATTAAAATAAAAAAATGTATCTGTTAACATTAGTTAACACACTGTGAACTAACATGAATATTTTTATTAACTAACATGGTAACACTTTCCAATAAGATTCATTAGTTAACATGAACTAAGAACTTTTATTAATCTTAGTTTATGTTAATTTTAACATTTACTAATGTGTTATTAAAATCAAAAGATGTGTTTGGTAACATTACATAATGCAGTGTGAATTAACATAAGCTAACAATGAATGACTTTTCATTAACTAACATTAACAAAGATTAATAAATGCTGTAATAAATGTATTGTTCATTGTTCGTTCATGTTAACTATCAATTTTTGGAACCTTATTGTAGTGTTACCACTAACATTAACAAAGGTTAATAAATACTGGAAAAAATATATTGTTCATTGTTAGTTCATCAAGTATTAACTAATGTTTACAACTGAGAGACCTTATTGTAAAGTGTTACCATAAATGCTTTAAAACTATTTTTCATTGTTAGTTCATGTTAACTAATGTAGCTAATGTAACTAATCTTAACAAATGGAATCTTATTGTAAAGTGTTACCAATTTTTTTCTTTTTTTTAAAGAAATGAATACTTTTTTTAAAGGATGCATTAAACTGATCAAGAGTGACAGTAAAGAACCGTATTAGGTACAAAGGAATTATTTTTAATTCTTCAAAGGATCCTGAAAAAAAAAATCATGGTGTCACAGTTTCCACAAATACACAAATATATATTTAAATTAGATAAAATATAAATGTATAAATATATATATATGCATATCAGCATATTAGAATGATTTCTGAAGGATCATGTGACACTAAAGACTAGAATTCAGAGAAGAATTCAGCTTTGATAATAGCAATCAGTTACATTTTTAAATCTAAACACACAGAAAACCATTTTTGTAATAATATTTTACAATATTATGTTTTTGCAGTATTTTTGACCAAATAAATGCAGAAGAGACTTTCAAAAAATGTTAAAAATCTTGCCAACCCCAAATTTTTGAACTGTAATGTATGTTCATTCAACGTTCATATGATCCTTTTACTTTTTAATTAAATCATTAAAGACAGTCAGACAGATAATGAGAGACTGACCTGACTGAGACGATCCTCATACAGCGCTGTGGTAAAGAGATTACGCAGCAACGCCAGCTGTCCCTGATTTAAAAAAATAAAACAACAACACCACTGTATTTTGGGGCATTTTAAAGATGTGAATCAATACTCTGGATTGTAGAAATCATCAACTTGGCAGTACTGTAAAAAGAGTGAAGAAACAGAATTTACCTGAAACTTGTCTCCCAACAATTTATGAACGATTTCCTCCTCTTCATTTGCTGTACGGCTACAAAAATTAGAGAACAACCTCTGCCAGCGTTCCTTATCTTGAGCCTGGAAAAACAACGGAAACTCATTTTTACCAGTTATTTCACACTTATTTACGGAACACAGTTTCCACCACTGAATACAAAATTAAAAATGTAACTGACTTTTTATTTCAATTCTGACTTATTTTCTCAGAATTGTGAGATATGAACTGGCAGCTTCAAGTGAAAAATGACTTTTCTTGTGTGGGTTTACATCTAATTCTGAGAAAACAGAAGAGTCAGAATTTACCTTTTTTATTTTTATTCAATGGCGGAAACAAGCTTCCATACTTACTAAAAATTAACTAATGTAAACAATCCTCTTATTTAGAATAATAAAGAGGAAATAACCTGCTTGATGGTGGCCACCATCCTTGCCATTATCATGATACTGGAAGTTTCCGGAGGGTAGTGCACGCTCCTGGATAATATGCAAAAAATGAGTCATATATTTCAAGCTTCTTGCACCAGCGGCCTTCAAACAAAAGCAATCAATTACTGACAAAGCAAGCAAATGCAATACTTATCAAATGTTCTGCATAATACTTTCAGTACACGAGAGAGCATTTACCGCCATGCATCCTGCAGTTTGTTAACCGGATGATCCGGATCGTCGTGAGATTGGCTGAGACACAGGACCTTGTGGTACTGCTCCCATGCAGCCTGCCGGCACTCAGCGCTGCAGTACATCACCTGAAGTGAACGCACATCCGAGTCCATGATTCAGGCTGAGTCACGCACTACTTCCGAAAACACATTAGCAGGCTCTGCTTAAAGTGCTCAACTATTTGTACTTAAATTACCCAATTATTTTCTGGAGGAATTTGCTCAAGCACTATTAAAACAGAATAATTTTACTCTAATTCAGTTTCCAATGAGAAAACATACTTTTTACATTCCGACCTTCAGAGTACATATTGTGCAGGTCATCGTGACTTAAGAACATCCTTGTGCTTCCTAACTTTGATTGAGTTACTGTGAGCTAAACAAAATGTTTTAACCCTATAATGCCTACAGTATCATATCCGACATAGTATCTTTAATACCAGCAATGAGGCTGGAGCATGACACTCCTATAGGATCAGCTTCATCCTTAGGACAGCATATTCAGGATATTTATTTATTTATTAATGTGTTATATTTTTATTTCTGGTCTCCCTGTATAATTATAATCAGAATGCATAATCATTTTTTGTCCCAATAATGCTTGGTGTTATTAATAAGTGCAATACTTTTTAGTATTTGAGATGATTTTGGTATATATTTAGTCATAATTATTGTTTTGTTTAGCACGTAAAAGGCCTATTAGCGTAATTGTAAAATGTCCAATAACATGTTGTGGTACATGTCTGTTTGATGTAAAATCTTTTTGATTGTTATAAAGTAAACAAGAATAACTTTTGGTAACACTTTACTTTAAGGACCAATTCTCACTATTAACTAGCATGCATATTATTAGCATATTGGCTGTTTCTTAGCACATATTAACGCCTTATTCTGCATGACCGTATTCTAGATTGCTTAATACATTGTATGCGTCGAAATTATGCCAAAAATCAATAGGATATTAAGCAAAGATCATGTTCCACAAAATTCCTACCGT
>JAHKKF010525566.1:5051-27950 GCA_019740295.1 Labeo calbasu | reverse complement strand
ATTACATATTCGGGTCTTTAGCGACCAGGGCATATATATCCAGCATGGATGGATTTCTAAGTTCTGCAATAGAAAAAAACTCTCTTGATATTTTAAGAACAATTACAGGAGAATAAAATAAAGCGTATTTTGTAACCTCTTGAAACTTAGAATAGCTCAGTTTGAGCAGATGATTGTACCACCACCATCATCGTCAGAGCGCACTTCTACAGTACATTCAGCATCTGGCTCATATTCGCGAACTCAAACATATTTGCAAAACTATCATTTTAATTGAATTCATAATCAATAGTTTGATCGCTGGCAGCTTATTCACCACATCCACAATCAAATAACAGTGACATGTATATTTTATTGCATACAGTAATTGCTCTGCAGTAAAGCCATTTAAACTGATTCAGTTTTTGCTAATGATGTTCTTTTGTTTTATGCCTGAGATAATTATGAGTGAAACATCACGTCATTATTGTCTATCAAACAGTGCTACCTCAAGGAATAAAGGTGAATTGCATGTTTTTAGTCATCAGATATTTACATATTTTTGAGCACACCTCGGATCTCTAGCGACCCTATACACATTTTACAAAAAAATAATCCGAAAACAGATTCTTTTATATATTGCTGATGTCAAATGTAAAAAAAATAAAGGAGGGAGAGGGTCGTAAATGATATCCCAGGTCGCCAAAGACCTAAGATATGCATGTAAGGGTTAAACATCATTTATCATTATCAGTTATCATTAAAGGGGTCATTGGATGCTGAGTTCACTTTTACATGTTATTTGAACATTAATGTGTGTTGGCAGTGTATGTACACATTTACCCTACAATGATAAAAATCCATGCAGTGGTTTTCAGATAATCTGTAAAAATAATATCCCCTTTTTTAAATCGAGCCATTCTCAGATGGCGTCACACCGACAGAGGCCGCTCCCACGATAGTTGATTGACATGAGCGTCTTACCTCAGACCATTGTTTTAAATCAGCTGTAACAGTCTGACCTCCATTGTTTTGATTCTGGAGCAGGGATGTAAGTTAGACAAGAATATCTCAGATTGAGCGACTGAGGTGTTGTGTTGCTGGATGTAATAATGAACATAGTGGTCGTCATTTATTCCCGACATCTGAGCCGCTGAAGATGCAGTGGATTATGTTTGTTTGTGAAGGGAATGCGACTCCCGATCTACATATATCCGTCTATGTTCGCGCAAATCATTTGTGATCCAGCTTCACTTACAGCAGAAGTGAGTATAAGGTTTTTTTTTTTATGAATCTTTGAAATCGCCTTTCCTAATAACATGCTAGTTAGCAAGTTTAGCGGCTAAACGCAGCTAAATGCCACTAAAGTAAACAGGCTCGTCACTCCACAGAGAGAAGAGGGGGCGGGGCGAGCAGAGCTCATTAACATTTAAAGCAACCTCGACCAGAGCAGGATGATTTTTGCAGAGCTGATTTTGGCAAGGTAAAAAGGGTGTTGTTTTACATTACCATTGAGAATTTTTAACCAAAGTATATTATAGACTTTTCATTAAGACCCTAAAGAATCTTATCAACTTGTGGAAAATGGGCATCAGATGACCCCTTTAACGGATGAAAATTAAAGTGATTGGTAGTAATAAACTATGATTGAAATTTAGGACCCAAAATGAAGGACAATGTAGAAGTCTAACACAATCTTTGATACAAGTCTATAAATTGATGAGAAAAGTCGCAAATTAAATAATTTGGGCTGCAAAATATAAAAAACACAAGGTACCACCAAAAATCATTAAAAACATTAAAAATGAAGCCTTATTTTGGCACTTCTTTGATTTTGATTGGTGTGAAGTAGTTTAAATTTGTAAACAGAATCCAGTCACGTAATGATTATGTTTGTTTGTATGATTTGTTGCTGGTGACGCGTACGCATTAAGTGTGCATGTCCACCTCTGCGCCTTACAAAAGCCTGTGATGAAGGCTGTCATTGTTCATAAAGCAGCACATGATCCACTTGAGAGGTTATAAACACTTGTGCTACAGATAACTAGTGATTTTCCACTGGTGAAAGTAAGAGCTTATGTAGATAAGCTGGACTGCTTCCATCAGCAGCAGGACTCAATATTTGATGAGTGAACAGCTCCAGCCTATCAGATATCTGTTGAGTTTATTACAGTGTTCACAAGTATAACACACACCCAGAGTTGGAACTCTAACGCCTCTCTATATGCTTATGCACATAATGTTATCCAAACGCTGAGTTTATCCGTTCATGACGTACATGGTTAGTGAAACGTTTTGACACACTCGACTGAATTGATGTTTCTCATGATCTTACACCTTTATAACTTTACTGACTACACACTGCTCAATAGAATTCAAATGCATCCTTGGATGAACTTTGGCTGAAGTTGACTGATGAATATCCAGAGTGGGCAGAGCTGGGCTCTAGACAAAGAAGAAACTCAAATATAAGAGTGTTTTCACTTATGTCACATGATTTTGTCACTACATTCCATTTGTTTCATGGTTGTGTAATGGCTGTCATCATTTACTCACCCTCATGTCATTCCAAACCAGTAGAACTTTCACATATCTTTGAAGCACAAATAAAATTTTGATAAATTAAACATGAGATTACTGTCCCTCCATTGAAAGTCCTTTCCTCCAAAACTTTGACTCTTTAAAAAGTTTGTGAAGAAGTAATCCATATGAATTGAGCTGTTTAATCCAGGTCTTCTGTGGAGACATAATTACTTTGTATGATGAACTGAAGTAATTAAGTTAAGTAATGTGGTTCATTTATTCACATACTGTATAAACATTCAACAACGCACATACATAGAGCTCATCAAATATGGTAAACGGAATCTCTGCTTCTGAATTAGTGTGAAACCTCCTTCCACACGGGGTTTAAAAGCGAGGTGAGAACAACAGTGAACTCATGAACTTTTGGTTAAATGCACTTTCAGTATAGGGACAGAAATCTTTTTTCATTAAAAATATGTTCTTTTGGGAACAAAAGTCTTATGGATTTGAAACAACAGAAAGGAAATTAAATTTTTGGTTGAACTATCCCTTTAAATGTGACTGGTCATTGTAATTTACCCTCTGATTTCTTTAATTTTACTCATAATTATGGTCTTATTTCTGGGCTTTTCTCACTTTTTATTCATCTCTGGTTTTTATTTTTGTTTTGTGTGTTTGTAGGTGAAGACAAATCAGGAATCAGAAGAGGTTTATGTGGAGAAAAGTTTGTTTTGCTCTTCCTGTTGACTTGTGTTCTAAAGCTTTAAACATCACTTCATCATAATGGTATGTTCACATTTCCTTGCATTACCATGATATGTCCTTACAGGTTATTATCTCTTAATATAATATTCTGCTGATATCATTCTGTGTAGTGCCTTGTCCAACAGGTATTAAACATAATTATTATATTGATAATACTTTACTATAAGGTCATATTTGTTAAACATTAGTTAATAGATTATCTAACGCAAAACTAACATTGAGCAATATTTTTACAGCATTTTTAACCTTTGTAAATGTTAATTAATAAATTTTTTTTTATGTTAGTTCACAGCGCATTAACTATTGTCATCAGATACAACTTTTGACCTTTTGACCTAAATGCTTTAGTAAATTAGAACTAGCTAATATTAGTTAATACTGTACTGAAGTGTTATTCATTGTTAGTTCATTTTAACTAATGTAGTTTAATAATGTTAACAAATTAAACCAAACCTTGTTATAAAGTGTTACCAATATATTAAACATACATAATCAGTCAGGGCTAGTTTCTCAGTGGGCACTTTGATGTTGAAAAGACTTTAAATTGACATAAAACATTAATGTAAAAAAAGAAATTGGTCAAAAATGCTAATAAAACTAACATCAAAAACGTCACATCCATTTGACATCCACACACTGAAATAATGTTAAAATACCACCAAAATAATGACACAAAAGCAATGCATTGAAAAAAAAAGTTTTATTTGGTAAACGTGAAATTGATAATAAAAAACTAAGCACAGGGATCTTGCACTCAAACGTTCTACAGTCGTACAATCTCCAAAACATTCTAGCTGACTCTAGGCTATACTGTACGCCAGGGGTCAGTGGGGGATGTATAATGCTGCTTTCACGTGTTTAAAGGAGAAGTCCACTTCTAAAACACAGATTCACATATAATGGACTGACCTCCTTGTTATCCAAGATATTCATGCCTTTCTTTCTTCAGTCGTAAAGAAATTGTTTTTTGAGGAAAACATTTCTGCATTTTTCTCCATATAAAGGACTGCTATGGTGCCCCGAGTTTCAACTTCCAAAATGCAGTTTAAATGCGGCTTCAAACGATCTCAGATGCGGTTGTAAACGATCCCAGCTGAGGAAGAAGGGTCTTATCTAGCGAAACAAACAGTTATTTTCATTAAAAAATACAATGTAATCCCAAACGCTCGTCTTGTCTTTCTCTCCCTGAACTCTGTGTATTCTGGCTCAAGACAGTTAGGGTATGTTGAAAAACTCCAATCGTATTTTCTCCCTCAACATCAAAAATCATTTAAAAATCGTCCTACATCGCTGCAGAAGTTCCGACCCAGTCTTTGCAAAGTGAACACGCAAAGAAGATCAAACACCCTTAACAAAAAAGGTAAAACAGCGATATAGGACTATTTCGAAGTTAAGGGAGAACATGAGATGGGAGTTTTTCGACATACCCTAACTGTCATGTACCGGAACATAAACAGTCCAAGAAGAGTAAGACAAGACGAGCGTTTGGCATTAAAAATATGTGTAAACTGTATTATTTTTTATTAAAATAACCGTCGTTACGCTAGATAAGACCCTTCTTTCTCGACTGGGATTGTTTACAACCGCATTTGGGATCGTTTGAGGCCGCATTTAAACTGCATTTTGGAAGTTCAAAATCGGGGCACCATATCAGTCCATTAAATGGGGAAAAATGCTGAAATGTTTTTCTCAAAAAACACAGTTTCTTTACGACTGAAGAAAGAAAGACATTAGCATCGTGGATGACAAAGGGGTGAGTAAATTACTTGTAAATTGTTGTTCTGGAAGTGGAGTTCTCTGGCAGTGATGTCCAGTATGTAAAACTGCAGGATCCTTGAATGTGCACTGCTGTGGTTTCAACTCTTTGTGCAGTTCTGCAAATTTGGTCGTCCACAGCGTTGAACTCTTTAAGTCAATTAGCTGCATTTCCATGTCCCGTGTATCCATCCACTCTATCAGAGATTCGTTAAATTTGTGTCCATTAAAGATTTCGGAATTGATCAAAAAAGAGAACATGTGTCCATATTTCTGAAAGTCTCCAAATCGTGTTTTGAACTTTGATTCAAGTTAGGAAATGTATTTGGATATCTCATCCGTTGGAACGCTGTGTGGACAGCTTCCGTAAATGTTTGAAATGTCGGAATGTGGAGGTAGTATTATCTGCAAAACTGCAAGCTTGTCAACAAATGCCACCCATGTTTCAAACATGTTCAAAGCGGTTTGGTCTGCACCTTGAAGTTGGAAATTAGCTTGTTCAAGTGGCTTGTGATATCAGTGAGAAACATAAGTTTCAAAACCCACGTCTCGTGTTCGAGTAGACTTTTCAGCCAGGAAAGCTTTAACAGTGTCAAAGCAGCCAACAAACTTCTCTAAAACTTTACCATGGCTTAGCCACCTTACCTCCAAGTGAAGAGGAATATCTTTGAATGTGCAGACCATTTCATGAAGAAGGGACTGAAATTGTTGGTGCTTGAGGGACGATCGCTTAACTATGAAAGAAAAGCATCCTTGGTGTATTCTCCGTCAATGAACGGCTTTCCGTGTTTCACAATGCAATAAACAATTCGATAACTTGTTTCAGTAGCATTACTTTTAGATCTAACAAAAACATGATCTTTAAATGATTTCTCGTGTTTAGTTTCAAAGTGGTGCTTAACGCTGGATGTGTGGCACACAACATTTTCTAAACACAAAGTGCAAACGGCATGGTCTTTTTGAAAAAACAAAACCATATTCTTCTCTCTAAGACGGCTAAAATGAATGAACGTCAGTTTTGCGTCGCCATTTTCAACCTTGCCTGGAGTTCAGCACCTTTGTGAGGGCAAACTGCACACTCAATGACACATGACGTCTTCAGCACAGTGAAAGCTATAACTTGATTAAGGATTATTAGGTTATTTTTCACGTGAATTCAACCAGGACATTTCTTGAAAAACAAGTAATGTTAATTTTGCACCAAATGTAACATTCATCTACATGTACTTGGCATGCTGTTGTTTTTCTATCAGCGTGCCTAAGGTTGCAGACCCCTGCTGTAGGCAATGTGAGTACACAACAGCATTGGGAATGAATAGTGTATTGGGCTTAAGTTAGGCTACTTCTATGCGTTGGCTAAAAAGCTTGCAGCACAATGAGTAACACTGATCTACATAGACACTATATTGTCTAATACTGGAAAAGTGATGCAGTGATGCATACATACCTATTGTAACTTGGCAGAGCCGTGTTTTGCCAAAGGTTTTCCTTGACCCTGTGCCCTCCATACTCATCATGGCCATTAACCTGTTTGTAAGAACTGCCAATAGGAAAACCAAGTGCAATCAGTTACCACTTTGTGTTTTGCTGAATGAACAATACAAATAAGTGACCAGAGTGTCTGAGCCTTCAAGCAGAGGAGGACTCTCTTACAGTTTTTCTCTGTCAGTTCAATTCAGTTCAATTTCTTAGGGAGCGTGATGGATTGTAGCATGGTAGAAGACTAGTTAGAGATGCAGGAGCTACACCATTAAGGGCCTTATAGGTAAGAAGTAATATTTTGTAACAGATGCGGAACCTAATAGGTAGTCAGTGCTGAGACTGTAAAATTGGGGTAGTATGATCATATAAGAAGTCACTTGTCACTTGGTGACAAATGTTGTCACAATGTTTTTTTTATGAACATTTTCTTTCAAAAAAGGTACAAGGCTGGAGTTTTTCTGTTTGCCATATCAATTTCAGCAGTAAAAAATGCACACATTACTGTATGCATTACTGTATAATTCATATTTACTACATACTTTTGCAGTTCAGTTGGTACTGCAGTTTGTCACCAGGTCATGTAAATCATTGTCTTATAAGGAGAAAGAATAAACTGGTTAACAATGCAGCAAATCATTCTAGAAAAATGTAACAGAAATGGCAAAATGTACAAGACAGACTGCATATGAAAACTAGTCCCAAATATTTGTATATGACTCAGACAATAAGCTATTTGCTGTTTGTTTAAAGACATGAGAAACTGCTTATTTGACGTGTAGAAGTGACTAGATGATGTCAAAGTTGATCTACAAAATTTTTCCAAATTTCTGATCTGAGACATGCATTAACTGAGAAAAACTGTATTATGGAGTTTCATATATCTTTTCATTACATTTTCACACGGTCCTCAAGGTTTACACCCCTAATCTTGATCAACCGAGACATCTGGAAACACAGGAAATACTGAATAAGATAGGAGCAGCATTACTATTGGACTGGCATAGTTATACTGACCAGCAGATTTCTCTGTCCTTCATCAGCCAGTTGCTCTTCCAGATTCTTGAGCTCACGCCTACTGTTCATCTTCTCCAGGTCAAAATCTGAGAGTCTGGGGGCTCAAAGTTTTGGCCCACCTGGGACAGCTTTGCCCGAATATAGGCCAGCAGATAGAGGACCTGTCTTTGGAACTCTGAAGATCAAATGAATGAAAATGAAGTAGTATTCATCCCTTTAGCCACAACACCACTGTCAGTATGAAATTAAGGAGGTACGCTTACTTTCATTATCTAATGGGAAAGGGTCATTACCCTCTTGGTGCTGATTCCCCTTACATGGAGTATGGGACCACCGATGAGAAGAGTAGGAGCACTGGTGTGGCGCGGAGAGTGGGATCTCTGTCATGGAGTGTGGGATCTCTGGCACAAAGTGTGGGACCGCTGGTGAGGAGATTGGGATCTCTAGCGCGAAGTGTGGGGCTGTTGTTGTGGAGTGTGGGATCTGTGGCACAGAGTGTGGGACCACTGGTGTGGAATGTGGGATCTCTGTTGCAGAGTTTTGCATCTCTGCCATTGAAATGGGGACCGTTGGTATGAAATGCTGTATTGTGGAGACTGGAATCTCTGGCATGGAGAATGTGAGCTCTGGAGTAAAGTGTGAGAGATGTGGAGGGGATTGCAGGACCTTGCTCTAGAAGTCTTTTCTCCTGATCCTGATGCTTGGGCTGACTTTTGTCGAACCCTTGGTGGTTCTGGCATGGACGGACCTGATGGATGAAAGGCAACCAAATGGAACAATTACATGACAGATTTGCTTCAATTACAAACACTGTCAGAGGAAAAAGATAAATAATAACAGTTGTGATGTTTAACAGTTTACTTACTGTGTTGTGCTTGTGCTTCCACACTTCTGCACATTACATCCAGTTCCTGCACAATCTGGGCTGCTGTCATCCTTGTCTGTGTAAGAAGAAAAACAACAGTATTATCACAATGTATAGAAGATGAATGCTTGAGATAAAACCCGGGTAGTTTTTTTTCTTCTATATCCTCTTGCCAGGACCGCATTTCTTCTTACTCATCTCTGCAATTGTTGTTTGGTCGAATGCCTTACTCCCCGCTTCTTTGAAGTAAATAGACAGCAAACATGCTTTTAATAACTAACTTGATTTGAGTAGTTCAAAAATCTGATTTAGAGTGCCACAATGAAGGGTGCAAAAGCATGGAAACAGCACAGGATTGGCCACATCTGCAAACTTGATGATTTAAACCGTGGAATACTATCAGTGTTGACGCACATATCTTTGTGGCCTTCAAAGAAAGCATGACTCTGGGCTAAAACTATTGCCACCTCTTTTGGGGGTCTTCAGAAGCGTTGTGGCATCCTTGGGGAGTCAGTGTGACTTGGTGCCTTAGAATGTCTAGCAGTTCATTTAGTTCAGATCACTTGGATTTGTTGGTAGCTGCCCAAGCTGCAACGTCCTCACCTGGATCAGGAGCAGTTTCCTCTGAAGCATTGCCAAACAGATTGTCAGCAACCTCAGAGTCAGTGTTAGAAAACAGCACTAATGCATCAGAGTCGTAATATGAGATGTTGCCATCTCCTGAAGGTGACAAAGAGGCAGTTTCATCCTCACTGGACTGAACCCCTAGCAATTCATCTGCATCACTGCTGTTTGAGTCATCAGCTGCAAGAGACAGCACTTCATCATAACGTTTCCTCTAGTTTCTGTAGTGTACCATCATTTAGGAGTCACAAATAGCTGCTAAATAGACAAGGAATACACAAAAAAGTACCCAAAGTCATTGCACAAAGTCATATTTCATTGAAACACAAATGTTAAAAGTTACCCAATATAACTTCTGTTTTACATTTTATGAGATAATTTACCCACCTGAACAGAACTGTATTTGTTCCACTTTCTCTAGGCTTCGATTCGACCTTGTCAGAACTGGCTCCCACATCACTACTAGCATAGCGCCATCTACAAGTGTTGTGTTAAACAGCAGAGAATGTTTTGTAGGGCCCTGTGAACTCTGTGATTCAGAAAATGCAGACGCAATCATGGAACTTGTCATAAAAATGGAATTCACTATGTAACATGGAACGTCACAAATTTTGTATGTGTAAATCAAAAGAACGGTCGGTACACAAAACGCAGACTATGGACTAGTGTCTGTAAATATTAAGTCACAAAATACTATTTAAATATGAATCTTGTACTTCCTGCATGTGTGAATGAATGGCGCATTTTGTTTACTGCACACATGGCTTCATTATAAAGAAAAAATAAGGATATGCAATACTTTAGTGGGGTTACAGCAAAAAAGCTGTGTATGTTTTTCATTTTGAAATTGTAATAATTAATTAGTTCTAAGTATATTGTCAGCAAATCAGTGTCATTTTTGGTAAATTTTAATAATCACTGTTTACCTTTCATTTCAGCATGGGTAATGTAAATAGAACTAGAAGTTAATTGTGATATCTAGTGTGAACAGATGTCAATGTGATGTCAATTGGCCTACATATACATTAAACCAATTTCAGTGTTGGATTAATTTCCTATTTGCACCCAATTACCACTGGAAGTAATTGTCGCCCAAGCTGAATTTAAAATTATGTTGTACAGCATCTTTATCAAATCTTTGACATCAAATTGACATCAAGGTGCACGCTGGGTTAGCTCTTAGCAACGACTTGTCTTTTTTAAATGTGTCTAATTGTGCGGATCCTAATGAGGTTTGTGGCTAATGTGATTTTGGTCAGAAGATATTTGGATATTTACTCTCATAACTGAACTACCTGTCCTTCTGATGTTTGCACAGAGCACTGTATGAAGATATTTGTGGCTATGGCCAGTGAACCACTTGAAGGGTTCCATGAGGTGAACCTGGCATCACCCACCACCCCAGATCTTCATGGCGTTATCGACCCGAGCCCACCAAAGCACAACGCTCCCCCCAGCACACTGTACCGCACACACTCTCTGAGTTCTGGCCAGAATGCACCCAACGCTCTCAGAGCTGACCAGCTGCCCACCCAGCCCGTGTACTCCGCCCCCCGTCACCTGGGCACAGAGGACGCCCTCAATGGCAGGTAAGACTCCAGGAACAGCATGTGTTTTGTGTTCTGCCAAGTCTGAGAAACAAAACCAGCTCGATCACTATTCAAAACAAGCCCAAACACGTTTTTCCACTCATTTGGGGGTCAGTCATATGTATATGAGACTTTGTGTGTGTATCTGTGTGCATGCTTTCCTAAACTTTATGACTTTTCTTTCTTCTGTGGAACATAAAAGAAGACATTTTGAGAATGTTTTTTCTTTATATAATACAAGTCACAAACAGTAAACTGTCAAGTCAAAAAATCAGTTTGCATACCAAAATATCTGCTTTTGTGCTGCAGTGTTGGAAGGACATGAGGGACAACCAAATGAATGTCACATTGAACAACAGTGATGCAGACACTGTGTCCCAGTCCTGTTTCTGTTTACTGTCCCAATGAATTTGTCAAAACCCAAAAATAGTATCAAAAAGCAAGTCTTTTGTATTATTTTGAGATTTCATCATCAAAAGCTTATGAGCAGTAGCAGATGTATTTGGATGAGATCATTACAAATTTTAAATGTTTTGTTAACACAAGGTGCCATTAATTAATGTATTAACCAGCATGAACAAACGATTAACGATGCATTTAGTACAGTATTGAAAATGGAAATACAGCTGCTCATTGTTATTTCATGTTAATTCACAGTACATTAACTTGTTATTAACATGTTAACAAAGCACAACTTGTGATTTTAATAATGCATTAGTAAATGCTGAAATTAACATTAATTAAGATTAAAAGATAAATGCTGTAGTATTTGTTCATTCTTCGTTAATGTTAACTAATGAACCTTATTGTAAAGTGTTAACAATGTTTTAAATAAAGCCTCTTTTACTTACCAGGGCTGGATTTATGTGCTAAAAATATAGTAAAACCACTAATATTGTAAAATAGTATCACAATTTAAAATACCTGTTTTCTATTGTAATATATTTTGAAATGTAATGTTGCTACTTAATATTTATGCAGAAACAAACTACCATTCTAATATTTGAAGTGTGTGTGTGTTTTAATAGAAAACAATGCTTTTATTCAACAAATATGCACTAAATTAATCAAAAGTGACAATAAAACATTATAATGTTATAAACGATTCTGTTTCAAATAAATTCTGTTCTTTTAAACATTCTATTCAGCAAAGAATCCTGGGTAAAAAACTACAAATTATTAAGCAGCTAGTAGTAAAACCATTAATAATAACTAAGCACCTATAATAATTGAGCAGCAAATCAGTAAATATTAGTATAATTTCTTAAAGATCATGTGACACTAAGGACTGGTGTAACAATGCTAAAAATTAAGTGTTGCATCACAGGAATAATTCACATTTTAAAATGTCAGAATATTACTGTTTTACTGTGTTTTTATTCAAATAAATACAGCCTTGGTGAGTATGAGACTTTATTAAAAACACTTATATCATAATGGTTCCAACTTTTGAACTTTTGAATTGTACTGTATGTGCCTTGATGTTTTATATGTGATGGTCTGCTGTAGTGTTGTCCAAAAGTGAAACAGCGCTGTTGAGTTGATTTTTAAACATCCCTGATTGGCCAAAGTGTTTGTGCACTTAACAGATATGACTCTGATTGGCTACAATGATCAGCATTTTACGCTCCTCATCGAGCGCTCACATAGAAGCACAAACGGGAGCGTTTGAAAGACACGTCTGTCAGCGGATCAGTCTATGTGCAGATGTATTAGACATGGCTTTCAAGCACTCCCATTGTGCTTCTGTGTGAGCGCTCAGTGAGGAGCGTGAAGCGCTGATCATTGTAGCCAATCACAGTCATATCTGTTCAGCGCATGAACACTATGGCCAATCAGCGATGTTTGAAAAATCGACTCAACAGCGTTCAAATGTGCGCAGGAAATGGACATTTTTAAAATTTCAGTACCGAAAAGTACAGAAGTCGGTACTTTAAAACAACAGTAGTCTGCTGACGGAGTTAAAGTTCTTAAAATTCTTACTTTTTATGGAAGGTTATCCATGAAATATCTCTCACCTTGGTTCCAATACAAGCTCTTTATAGACTGAAGAGGAAGTTTCAGAATGAAATCGATGTTTGTCTCCACAGTGGAAATGATCCCGCATCTGCTTTCGATGCAGTGGACGGCAACGTCCCATCAGCTGATGGAGAGGATGTTCTGGGCCTGAGCACAGACAGTCTGTCCCGTCTCAGAAGTCCATCAGTTATGGAGGTCAGAGAAAAAGGCTACGAGAAGCTAAAGGAGGAGCTCGCCAAAGCACAACGGGTGAGCTGCTAAACAAACATCACACTCAGTCATCTACGCTACATTTACTCTTTTTTTTAGATACACTTTTCCAAAATGAATGAGAAATTATAAACATCACAAACTATTTTTCAGACTCATACATACCACTGGTTAGGACACAATGTAATTCACAACAGAAAACAAATCTTTAGGGCTGGGTTGAAAATGGTGATTTCTTAATTTTTTATCTAATTTTGATTAACCAATATGATTTATTAAATCCCAGAAATCGACTATTTGGTCTATGCCTTTTTAAGGTTTGCTGTGAACAGAACTTAACTGAACATTATTAGTTTGTGCCTGCTATCCAATAAATCACAATAAGCTTTGTGCTTTGCCACTGTTGATATGAAACAAAGTCTCCACTATCAATTTTTGTCAATTTTATTTTAAAATTCAAAGAATAAATACCGATTTAGCCCTCTTTTAATGCAGCAGTGTGTATCGCACATTAACTGATCATCTTTTACTCTTTACTATTAGTTATAGCACAAAATAAACATTAAGGTATGTTGAAAATCTATCTTACTGAAATGTGTCATGTCTAATGTAACATTTCAGTCTGTGTTTCAACTGTGGAAAACAGCTTGTAAACAATAAATAGCATGTTACATTTACCTCAGAAAAAACATTCAATGACCATAGCTTGATAGTTAGCTTAAAATTAAACTATAGAGGGCAGTAATTTGATAAATATATGTGCTATATTTTATGTTCATTATATGGCATGATCACGCAGATGATCAGGAACCCTGGACATTTTCTTTTGTTGTTTTTCGGTCAGTAGAAATGTCTCTTTAATGTCATTAAAGTAATTGAAGCATCTCAAGTACCGTTCCAATGGTGCATGTTCAATAATTGTTTATGGTTTACACCCTATTCCAACAAAGATCTGTAAACCTTATTTGGATTTCACAAAATTATCTTATACAGTACAGAATCATGTAAAAGGAACATTTGCTTTCCCACTGTTCCTTTTTCCTAATGGACCAAATCAAACCCTAGACTGCATTTTTTTTTCTCGATTCACTCAGATATGTCACAATATGGACGAAAATATTTTCGTTTTATTCCGACTTCTACAGAATATCCTCAAACACACGACTGTTAATATTTTGCAAGTCAGACAGGGCAGGTTTGATTACAAAAACTGCTAAATATGAACTCACTTGTAGTTTTCTACTAAAAATAGTGAAGTGGTGCATTTGAAAAGGATTGTTATTTACATCTTAGTTTTTCTATTTTCTACTAGGGCTTGACATTCTGATTCAGTTGGGACACAAAAAAATGTGTAGTTTGTTACACATGTGAGTATGTAAAGGCTATTATGTTTTTATTCACTTGCGCAATAAGCTTCAGCAGGTTTTTTGCATAATCAGAAAAGTATGATTATTTGAAAGGTCAAATAGATGTCACACATCACCTCAGCCTTTTTAAACGTGTGTACAATGTCCAGTGGGTAAAGGTTATTAGATTATTAGGGCAATGGTTGAAGTTTATTAGATTGAGCTCATAAAACTAGATGGGAATGATTTTAGTAAGACAAACTGTTTGCATGACATTTTAAAGTTGGAACTAGAAAGTCTTTTCTTCCATTATGCAACATATATTTGAGTGAAACTAATAATTGAAAAAAAAATGGGTGACTTGAATCAATTCATCGGTTGTTGATTGGATGAAGGCACAAAAAAAAGGTGTGGGGTTTATGCGAATTAAATGATAGGAGTCTGGAATACGTCACTAGAGAGAAGACTGTCATTTCACTAGAACATCCAGTGGTTAAACGTTAAAATGATTAAACATTAAACATTAATTTTTTTCATCATCTTCCACATTAAACTACAATTAAAAATATATGGATGAATCATTCACAAGAAGTATACATATCATGCATGTACAAAATAAATACCGTGAGTTTTCATTTCATGTCTTTTTTTAAATTGCTGAATTGTTGTCTGCATGAAACTTTTAAAGTGAATGAAATTGCACTGCTTATTTAAAAAAATGCCAGTAGTAAAAGTCTTATCCTACTAACACATGAGCGTATGTTGAGAAAATGTGCACAGGAGCACACAGGTCTGTCTGATATGAGTCCCTTGTGGTGGTGATGAGATCAAAAATAATTGATCAAAATAATAAGGTGAAATGCCCCATCTCAACACCTCAGTGTAAAGAAAAATCAAAGTCACATAAAACGGATCAACCAAAGAATTAGCAGAAGGTGGCTTGTCTGTGTTTGCCTGGATTCAGTGATAGCAGGGATGTCCAATCTTGCACCTGGAGGGCCACTTTCCTGCAGGTTTAGTGAATTGTATGCAAAGCAAATGTTTTTGAAAGAAGTCGCTTAGGCTCAGCAAAACTTAAAGGAGAACTCCACTTCCAGAACAACAATTTACAAATAATTTACTCACCCTCTTGTCATCTACGATGTTCATTTCTTTCTTTCTTCAGTCATAAAGAAGGAAAACATTTCAGCATTTTTCTCCATATAATGGACTGATATGGTGCCCCAACTTGAACTTCCAAACTGCAGTTTAAATGCAGCTTCAAATGATCCCAGATACGGTTGTAAACAATCCCAGCTGAGAAAGAAGGGCCTTATCTAGCAAAACAATCGGTTATTTTAATAAAAATAATACAATTTATATACTTTTTAATACCAAACGCTCGTCTTGTCTTACTCTGCCTGGACTGTTTTTGTTCCGGTTCATGACAGTTGGGGTATTTAATGTTCTCCCTCTACTCCGAAATTGTCCTATATTCCTGTTTTACCTTTTTTGTTAAGGGTGTTTGATCTTTTTTGCATGTTCACTTTGCAAAGACTGGTTCGGAACTTCTGCAGTGACGCCAGATGATTTTGAAATGATTTTTGAAGTTGAGGGAGAAAATACGTTTGGAGTTTTTTGACATACCATTAACTGTCTTGAGTCAGAATACACAGAGTTCAGGGAGAGAAAGGCAAGACGAGTGTTTGAGATTAAAAAGTATTTCAATTGTATTTTATTAATGATAATAACCGATCATTTCGCTAGATAAGATCCTTCTTCCTTGGCTGGGATCGTTTACAACCACATTTGGGATCGTTTGAAGCCGCATTTAAACTGCATTTTGGAAGCTGAAACTCGGGGCACCATAGCAGTCCATTATAGACCATTTCATCAGATGTAAACAACACTGGTCCAGAAGCACTTCCTGTTTTTTTGTTTTTTATTTTTTATTTTATTTCACATATACAAATACATCTTAAAGGTGCTAATGTAACATTTTCATCCAGTCAAATGTTTTGTTGGTTATATTTTTTTGTGATGTTTGTGTAAAGTTAAAAAAAAAAAAGAAACAGGAAGTGTATCGGGACCAGTATGTTTACATCTGTTGAAATGGTCTATATGGAGAAAAATGCAGAAATGTTTTCCTCAAAAAACATAACTCCTTTACGACTGAAGAAAAAAAGACATAAACATCTTGAATGACAAGGGGGTGAGTACATTATATGTGAATTTTTGTTTTGAAAGTGGACTTCTACAGTTTAAAATAATTGTTTGCTATTTTATGTAAATGTCATTTATTCCTGTAATGGCAATTACAGCATCATTACTCCAATATTCAGACATGATCCTTCAAAAATCATTCCAATATGTTGATCTAATGCTCGATTATTATTGGTTCTCGATTATTAATAATGATTCTTATTATTATGGTTATCTTATTGTAAATGTGTTGAAAATAGTTTTTGCTGCTAAATATTGTTTTCTGTCTTTTTTTTTTTTGATAAATAGAATGTTTTAAAAATCAGCAGTTTATTTGAAGTCTTTTGTGTTTTAGTGAAATTTTGAATGTCTTTACTATTGCTGTTGATTAATTTGATTGCATTCATGGAGAAAAAAGATTTCTAGCTGAATAAAATATCTTTCAATAAATAAATAAATACATGAATACATACTGACCCCAAACAATATATTAAACCCAAGCATATACCTGTATTAATGTGAGACATGGCTTTGGTTTTTAGTACTATTTCAATACTATTATGGCAAATTTTGAATTAGCTGTTAGGTTTATATTTTCAATTTTAGTTTACATTTTAGTCATTTTGTTGTGTGTTTTTGTCATTTATATTAATTTTTATATTTCTATTATACATTTATTTGTATTCCATTTCACTTAAAACTTAAATGAAAATTAGAAATGTTGCCTAGAAAAAACTGGAAAAAAGTTTACTTTTCTGTTAATCTAATTTTTTATGTTTTATTTTATTTCAGCTGTATTTCAGTTAACAAAGACAGTTTTTAAAGGGGACATCCGGTGCCCATTTTCCACAAGTTACTATGATTCTTTAGAGACTTCATGAAATATCTGTAACATACTTTGGTTAAAATTGTTTGGTTAAATTGTGTAAAACAACACCCATTTTATCTTGTCAAAAACGGCTCTATTTACAGCAAGCTGTGTCGGTGCATGTCTCTTTAAAATTATAATGAGCTACTGCTCACCCCACCCCTTGCAGACCAATAGACCAATTTCGAGTAGACGTCACAGTTACGTCACTTGCAGCTGCACTTGCATAGTGGTTGCAGAAAAACACTGGTAACAAGTGGAGAGAAACAGGAAAAATACAAGGAATAAGAGATAAAATGTAATAAGAATGGAAACAATTTTTTGTTGAATACTGTCATCAAAACCGCCATTTGAAGCTAAACGCAGACGTTTAAACAGACACACTATGGGTGCAACCTGCTATGATTACTTTTAAAGCATAAATTTGATTTAAACAATAGGTCTACATAATATTCACATATTCAGTTTATAGGGGACATATTATATTAGCCCTACAGTTACAGCATGAAATACTATTTAAAAGCTATAACATTTTACATTAACCTATTTTATTCCACATATTCAGACTTTTTTTCTCGCAAGCGCAAGTTTATATCTTGTATTTCAGACTTTTTAATTCGATTTAACTCAATAATAGCGAATTTGTCCATTCTGAGGAGAAAAAAGTCAGAAGTGTGGGATATAAGCTCAAAAGAGAGAATGGCGAGTTTATTTTTCTTATCAGAATTGTGAGATAAAATCTCGGAATTGCGAGAATAAAGTCAGAATTTTGAAATATGAACTCAAATTTACCCTTTTTATTCTTTTATTCTATGGCTTCCATTGACTGCCACTTGAAAACTGTCATTTTCTGCAACCAGGTAGGCTCCGCCCACAAAAAAAAGAGAGCCGTCTGCTCTCTATTCATGGATTTCATGTGATGTCACACAGTGGTGCGGCCGCCATTTGTAGGACCGAATTGCAATTCCGTCTATTTGCTGTGCTGTGCTGTGTGCTGTGATAACAGCAAATAACAATGGATTATTTACCAAGGATGTATGGGTTCATTTTGATTAAATATTTCTCGTAAGCATAGATGCATTTTTCCATTTTACTATTTTACTTTAGCGAGTTGACAAAGGAACTCGCAAAATGTTACTTTCACGTGCAAGACTGCTGATTTGCCAGAAGACTTTTGTTATGGTCCACCTGAAGCTTATAAATCAACAAGATGTTTTTGATCTGTGACAAGTCACTATTCTCTGCTTTAGAGCTGTTTTGAACTTTCTTTGATACGCATCTACTCCACACCCCAATCTTATACCCATTGCATATCATATGCCAAGTCAATTGAAGTCCATTTCTGCATATAAATAGTAGCCTACACCAAATACGCACTTTCAAGAGATCGGGTGACAACCGAGGTAGTTACCTGAGGTAGACAGACTCCGCTTGCATTCATTCACGTGAATTGTCGAGATGAGGTGACCCCTTCTGGTAGTGTGATTTATAGTGTCATTTCTAATCAACCAGATACTGACACTTTGACTGAGTACCGACAACATGTCAGAAGTATAAAATGTTTAATTCCAAAACTTGCCATTTACCAATGTGTTTTTCGAAATACCTTTTACATTTTTGTTTTAACCTTTATGTATTAAATGTTACAGTCCAAGTGTATATAAATGCCTCATTCATTAAGTAAATGCATGGGTAATTTTGCAAAATGTGATAAATATTTAATCTACACTTAAAACTGCTGTGTTTTTACTGTAATTACATGGTTTTGTAGATAAATTGTGTAAATAAATTTTACTCATGCCAGCTTGATCACCTTGGGTTCTTTAATGGCCTTTAAAATTGCTTTCATAATGAGATGTGTATAGATTTGTTAAGTCATGTTATTTATGTATTCTAATCTATATAATTAAAATGAAAGTAAACGTTTTGGCTAGGTAACGTTATAAATTTAAAATTAAATATTAATGAACAGTACAAGTTATTAGCGAACAAGTCTGGCTGCTGCGCAACGGGCCGTTTCCGGCTTGGATTGAATAAATTGCGGCTGTCTCAGATTGATTGGGTCCAGAATCTGGCATTAAGTACACAGACATCCAAGGCCGGGTGCAGTAGATGGGCAAGTCTCTGGCAGGTGAGAATTTACCTGAAACTGGCCCGAGTGTATGGAGAGGGATTGTGTATGAGGTCAAAATGGCACGTTTTTACTAAACTTTAGTGGAGTTAGCAATTTGCTTGACCGTGAATAAGGATATAAGCCTAATGCATCTATTAAAAACAAAAAACAAAACAAAAAAAAATTGAGAGGCTACGCAAGGTCCTAAACATGGCGGCCACGACAAAAAAGTCATGTAACTGGAACCCATGAAGAGCTGTCTTTATAGCTCTTTTACTTTGATGACAAACACAGATCGGACTGCACAGCAACGCTTCAAGCCAAAAACACCTCTATTGTCGTCACTGCAGCTGATAATGTCGGAGAGCACACAACTGGCTGAGGGCGGAAATATGCTAATACGAACAGTCTGCCAGTGGTTGGGAAATAAAAACGGAAATTTGCATCTGATGCCCCCTTCAATAGTGTTAGCTAACAATAATAACATGGCCTAGCACTCAGCAAACATGCTCCAGTTTTCCTGAACCACAGGGTCGATTCCAGCCTCCATCTATACTGTCAGTAAAGTGTTGCCCAAAAAGAAACTGTACATTTACGGCATCTTCCAACATTATTTTTTAGTTTATTTGTTTAACAATACTGTAGTGTGTGTTGTATCATCCACCCTTTTACATTGATGTCATGGGTTAAATGAGAGAATGAGCCATACATTCCCTGTTTTTTCTGTTCTGTTTTTCATTTGTGTATTCTGTTCATGTCATTGCATGTGTCTGAAGGAGCTTAAGTTAAAAGACGAGGAGTGTGAGAGGCTTTCTAAAGTGAGAGACCAGCTGGGGCAGGAGCTGGAGGAACTCACTGCTAGCCTTTTTGAGGTTTGTTTAGTTTCTTCTGCCAAATGACAGAGCAGATCTGTGTGTGTCTGGAAGCACTTGATCGTCTGGAGTTATTCTGAACACTCAGCACTGTGATGGGTCAACTCAAATAGACAAGTAATTTTACAGAACTAAAACACTCTTACAATTACTGGAATTGGTGAAACAGTGTAAAAATAGAGATATTATACTAATTTTATGATGGGTGTATTTTATGTAGGCAATAAGGAAAACAATGAAAAAATATAGTTAAAATAATCAAAGCATCTTTTCCAAACTGTTTTCAGTAAATGAACACAAAAAATATTTTAGTCTTTTATGTTATATATTAACTACATATATACATACATATATACTAAAAGTATTAGTTTCTTAAGAAAATCTTACTGACCATAAATTTTTGATTGGTAGTGTATATTTATTAAAACTTATTACATAACTGTCACATGACAGTTTTTTTTTTAGAATTTAAAAGAAAACAGGATTCAGAAGGAACTGAACATACCAAATTTGTTGCATAAAAAGAGCAAATGGACAAATTCACATTCATAAACAAACTCCAGACAGTTTTAATATCTAACAGGGAACTGTTAAAAGCAGCAAGTGCCCCATAAATGACAATAAAAACACACCCTTTGAATACGCCTACGACTTGCGTGTGCTATCAGGGTTGTAAATCAGTTCACATCGAACCCTTCAGTTTTGCCCTCTTAACAAACTTTCGTAACAATCCCAGAAATTGATATTAAGATCGTTATCTAACTGAAACTATTGCGCAATGATTTACTACATAATTTGCTTTTAGGGTGCCATGAAAATTAAAGTACAGCAGGCATTAATCCACTTCATATTGCTGTAGCTGGTTTGAAAATAAAACTGAAGTTCAACTGCACAAACCGTTGCATCATTCAGTTTGTATTAGCGGCAGAATCCAATGAAGTTACAGTCCATTGAAGAAACAAACTTTGATGTAAACATGTCCATTTATCATAAATGCATGGTAAGGGTTGAAAATATTAATATTGCTAACAGATAAAAATCGCAAGGGGGTATTACTGGTGTATTTTATGTTGTAGAAAAATGTGAAAAAATAGTAAGCTTATGTTAACTACAGACTTTATTCAGGCGTTTGAACAAAAACACATTCAAAAAGCTCATTGTCTTTAGGACAGTGGAACTGAAAGTGCTAAAATGTTTTCAGGATTTTCATCTACAAAAATATGCTATCCCTGCAGCGCTCTGTTATACAACCCCATTTCCAGCAAAGATGGGATATTTTGTAAAATGCAATAAAAACTAGAATCTGTCAAAGAAAAAAAAAAGAGAAAAGATTTCCATTGTTTTCACTCACCAACTTAGTTGTAAAATTATATTTTAATGGCTGAAACATACTCCAAAAAAGGTTGGGACAGAGAAATGTTTACGTGTGTTACATCACCTTTTATTTTAAATACATTTTTGAATTGAGGATATAATTCCTGCAGTTTTGCAAGTGGAATTTTATCGCTTGATACAAGACTTCACCTCAACAGTCTGTGGTCCTTCTTGTTTAATTTTAATCTTCATGATATAGACCAGTCAAACACATTCACTCTGTGCCTACAAAAACCATGCTGTTGTTGTGCATGTAAAATGTGACCTGACATTGTCTCGCACTAATGACTAGGGACTTCCCAGGAAAAAATGTTTTGATGGCAGCATATGTCTGTACAATCCCAATATATGCCTGAGCTTTAGTAGTACCTTCACACATATTCAAGTCACCCTTCCCTTAGGCACTGATCTATGCTCATACAATGACAGATGTTGGGTTTTGCACCTGTCGCTGATTCACGAGTTTGCCTGCCCATCTAGTCCTGATGGGCAATGGTAAACAAACTTGGCTTGCTGTCCTTAAAGGAGAACTCCACTTCCAGAACAACAATTTACAAATAATTTACTCACCCCCTTGTCATCCAAGATGTTCATGTCTTTCTGTCTTCAGTCGTAAAGAAACTATGGTTTATAAGGAAAACATTTCAGAATTTTTTCGATTTTGAACTTCCAAAATGTAGTTTAAATGCAGCTTCAAAACGCTCTAAACAATCCCAGCCGAGGAAGAAGAGTCTTATCTAGCAAAACAAAAAAATAAAAATTTGTATACAGGCTCTGGGATGCACGTTCTTGAATGATTTGTTCATATTGAACGGATCTTTAATGTGACTCGAGGAGGAACGAGTCGTCTCGGGGAGTGATTCATTCAGTCACGCATGTGCAACATCCAATTAGGTTCTGTACTGGAGTTAGTTCACCTGTTTCGAGTCGTTCATTCATGTTATGGGGCTGTCACGTGATGAACGAACGACTCAAACCCGAAAACTTGTCAGATAAGAGGTGAGGTGAGCTAATCATAGACTAAAGGCCCAGGTAAACAATGAATTAATCTTTTCTGTTTATTATAGCATTACAGTTTTGTGTAAGCAGTAGATGTGTTAGGGAAGTAACACAACATTTTTATTATATTTTGCTAAAATGAACGAAAAAGATTTGTTCATTTTGCTAAACGAGACGAGTTGGTAAAATGATCCAAACTTCCCATCACTACTACGAATCACGTTGTCTGTGTACTCCGGCTCAAAAAGGTAGAGAATGGCGAAAAACTCCATCTTATTTTCTCCTACAACTTCAGAATCGTCCGACATCGTTGTAGCT
>JAHKKF010525565.1:0-10072 GCA_019740295.1 Labeo calbasu | reverse complement strand
GCAAAGCGAACATGCAAAGAAGATCAAACACCCTTAACAAAAAAGGTAAAACAGCGATATAGGATGATTTTGAAGCTGAAGGAGAACATGAGATGGGAGTTTTTCGACATACCCTAACTGACACGAACTGTCATGTCATGGCAGAGCAAGACAAGACGAGTGTTTGACATTAAAAAGTATATAAATTATATATTTTTTAATGAAAATAACGGATTGTTTCGCTAGATAAGACCCTTCTTCCTCGACTGGGATCGTTTACAACCGCATTTGGGATCGTTTGAAGCCGCATTTAAACTGCATTTTGGAATTCAAACTCGGGGCACCATATCAGTCCATTACATGGAGAAAAATGCAGAAATGTTTAACTCAAAAAACAATTTCTTTACGACTGAAGAAAGAAAGACATGAACATTTTGGATGACAAGGGGGTGAGTACATTATCTGTAAATTTTGTTCTGGAAGTGGACTTCTCCTTTAATTAAAAACACACTGGTTTGTAGTGCAAACAGTTTATTTCACTTTGTTATTCTTCTCATTATTTCCCTATTAGGCTAATGAATCAGAAGTCTCACACATTTATAGAAAACAGCTTACTTTTGCACTGAAAAATAAGGAGGATACATCTCTCACAATAAGATCTGTGAGATGCTTTTAGAAAACACACGGGGTGAATTTTCATTTCATGCTGATTTTAAAGGGACAGTTCACCCCAAAATGAAAATTCTCATCTTTTATACAATCATGTTGTCCAAACCTACATGAGTTTCCTTCTTCTGCAGAACATAAAAGATATTTTGACAAATGCACAGAAGATATAGATAGATATAGGTTTGGAACAACAGTAAATTCTGGTTTTATTTGGTGGTATCTCTTTAACGTCTTAAAAACATTCCCATTGCATGAGTGTGTCTGGCGTTGAGGAAATGAATGGCAGCAGCATGCTTTGAATAAGGCGAATCACCTGACAAACTAGTTTTCATGCAGAATGAAAAATAAAACAGGCTGTGTTTGAGTGACGGTTTAGCACGATAACCCAGCTTGGTTTTGAACTCACATGGAGCAGACCACATTCATGCACACTCAGTAAAATGAACAGCTCTCATGAGGATTTAATAGCACAGAACATCAGCAGAATACATACAGCTAAAATAAATAAAAAACACAGTGGCGAATTAACATCCTTCTTAAGTCTTACTATTCAGACAGCAAAGCTGCGCTTCAGCTGGACCATATCTGCGAAAAGAGACCTGAGGTGAACAATACGATCCAATCGCTCGAGTCTTCAGTGTCCTGTAAATTTCTCATGTCACTAAAGCTCTTCTTCAAACAGTAGCTTATTGCTCAAAACGTCCATCTGGTGAATCTGCAATACAGGATGATGAGACAGTATGTGGAGTGATGAGTTATTGACCATGTTCACAGGTTGTGTGCAGAGTCACCAAAAGCAGGCTTTGCAGCAAACCTTGATTTTCATGCATCGGGATCTTTTGAGAGCAGGGGTCTGCGTTGCTGATACGTCCTCATCCAACCCTGGACCACCTGCAAATGCGAATGCAAAGAAAAGGTCTCATATTTTGACATGGTTTATTGCAATGATGAAAGGGTTTACCACACAGGCTTATTACAACATACACTCAAGAGGTTGAAAATATGTGGAAATATGTGTAAATCCACTCTGGTTGTCTTATGATTTTAACATTTGATATTCCCGTTTCTTCAAACACACTTTTAACACCAAAATTTAAATGGTCCCATCATCACACCAGGGAGTTTCTCTCACATGCTAGAACAAAGCACGTGAATATTTAATGATGTAAGTCTGGTTTAGTTTACCACTGGTTTACTGTTGCTAAACAACTTACTGTAAAATACGGCACTGTTATTTGCAATGCAGATAAGAAAAGACTTTCTAGAGTTCATCTGTACATCTTACTGTAAGAATTCTCATGCATTCATGAGGGAATCTGTTGAGTAACAATCACAACATGATTTCGGTCTTATGACCAGATACATATATTTTAACTCAATTTTTAATGGACCCAAATAGGAGTAAAAATGTCACATGGTTTATGAATCTTTGCTGTTTACGTGAAGGAAAAAAAGTGGTTTTCAGGTTAAATGTTTACAGGAGTTTCCGTTCTGCATTTTATCATTTTGGATCACGTAATCATTGCTGTTAATTCTGTTCACCGTTTCTGTTTCACCTGTCATTAACTAACAGTATGATTTTTTTACTATCCTAGAAATGTATATTTCTGCTATATGGACATCAACCTTGACATAGTCACTACTGATAAACTACTCCTAAATATAATGTAGAATCTGTCATTTTCTGTGAAGCTGCTTTGCAGTGACGTGTATCATGAACAGCCATGATTTTTCCCATTGTTTTGTTCCTTTTTATGTTACTTACTAGTTGTCCAAATCAAGCGAAGGTTTTTATTCTGTTTCATTAGGGCCAAAGTTTTTGTATTTTGTATATAGTTGACCGCATGTTGACAATTAGATGCCAGGTTTTGTAAAGGATATTTTCTGTAGGGCAGTTTGTTTATTGCTAGGAAACTCTTGAATGCATTTGTTGTTTTATTCGGTTTCTCATCATTCAGAGAACATTCAAAAGAACATCACTTATTTGAAATAGATTTGTTGTTGTTGTAACATTATAAATGCCTTTATTGTCACTTTTGATCAGTTTAATGTGTCTCTGCTGAATAAAAGTATTAATATCGGTAGAGTACATAATCACTTTTGCTGTCAGTATTTGCAGTAGGAGTCAGCATTAGACATCAGCGATTTTCATTTCAAAACAGGATAAATTACCTTTGTGTCTTCCTCTTTCCAAAGGATTTCCTGTTCTGCCTCGTTCAGCTCTTCAGTTGGGTCATAAGTGTAAACTGGAAGCAGCTGATGCCGCAACCTATCAATCCTTAAAATGTGCACAGACACACAAGCAGCAAAAAAAGAAAGAAAGAAAGAAAGAAAAGTCATTTTAACCCTGTATTATTTCCTTCATCGTCCACTTACCTTGTATAGCAAACAAAGGCCCAGACATTCTGCCTAATATCTACTTCTGTGTTTCAAAGAAGAAAACCTTATGGGTTTTTCATTTGTGAGTAAACTAAACCATCAGTCAAAGGTTTGGAATAGTTATGATTTTTAATGTATTGGAAAGAAGTCTCTTATGCTCACCAAGACTGCATTTAATAAAAACAGAAATATTGTAAATTACTATTATAATTTACCACGTTCAACTGTTTTCTAATGCAATTTATTCCTGAAATTGTCAGTGCCATTACTCCAGTCTTCAGTGTCAGATGATCCTTCAGAAATCATTCTAATATGCTGATTCGTCAGTGAGGAAAACAGTCTTTTTTTTTCAGAGAGGATGCATTAATTAATAAACTGATCAAAAGTGAGAGACAATGATACAAAAAGATTCTTTTGAACATTTTTCATCACAGTTTCCACACAAATATTGGGGAGCACAACTGTTTTTAACATTGCTAATAATCAGAAATGTTTGTGGAGTAGCAAATCAGCATATCAAAATGATTTCTGAAGAATCATGTGACAGTGAAGACAGGAGTAATGATGCTGAAAATTCAGCTTTGATCACAGAAATAAATTACATTTTAACATAGATTCACAAAGAAAACAGTTCTTTTAAACTCTAATAATATTTCAAAATACTACTGCTTTACTGTATTTTTGATTAAATAAATGCAGTCTTGGTAAGCAAAAGAGACTTCTTTCCAAATAATTTTAATTATTCCAAACATTTGATGTCTTGAGAAGAGTGCTGGAGTGTGTTTATTTACCTCCGTTTCCTCCTTATGTACAACACCTATAAAACAGAAGATACATTAGCATTTTACTGTAGTAACATACTGCCTAAAACACACATAAGCCTGTTACGCCACTTAATAATGTCTGTATGGCTACTTTAGCTGTCGAAATAAGCAAAGATGCAGCTGACGAGCATGGCAGTGCACGCAGTAAGACACATTAATAAAAGAATAAAGGCTTTTTGTTTTTCTGAATGTACTGCCCAATTAAATTACTCCATCATGCGACTCCACATTCTTCCCCCGCTCTAGCACACAGTCAGACACCGTTAGAAATATCCTGAAGAGACATGCATGCCATCTACTAAACACTGCTGGTTTGCTTTTATATGCTGGCACCTACCACTGCTGCAACAATCCCAATGGCAGTGATGAGGAAGAAGGGGACCAGCACGTAGCTGACGGCCACGTCTCCGTTGATGGTGTGAGGGGGCTGTGTGGTGATGTTCATAGTGTAACAGGCTCAGACATGGGCTGTGCTCCTGGCATCTGTTTACTGCTCATCTTCCGCACGCATGTGACTCCCACATGGTCTCCTGCCCTCACCGATGACCGTCAAATACAAGAGAATACAGTTATTTACGGATGAGGACGCAGACAGGAATGCTGAAAAAAAGAGCTAGGGAGTGTTAATCATTTTATTTCAGACTTGTTTGCACTTTGTCTAACTAGATCTGTCATATTTACCTTTTCTCGGATAGATAAAAAAGTTCTTAACTTGGGCCTATACACTCCCTTTTACAACATTTTTTCACTAGTTGAATCTCACAAAATATGTTAAGGTCACAGTTTACTCCAAAATCAAAAGGAAAAAAGTTTATTCAGCAAGATAATGCTTTAGTACCATCATGTTTTTCATTGCGTCAACTTTATTAGGACACTTTCTTTCATCTTTATTATCATAATGTTTTGATGTTTTATTTATTTATTTAGTTTTGTTTTGTAATTGCATTTAAATTAAAGCATTACAAAAATCTACCATAGGTTAGCAATGTTAAGTAATAAAATATTGCAATAATAAGAGGTTTTTTTTAAGCATGTAATAATAGTTTTTGTATTATGAATATACTATGTATTTGAATAACGTACGCTACTATGTAAATACCGCGGTTTAGAAATACCACATTCATAATTTGTACTATTGTACATCAAAACAGCATACGTTTTCTAAAGCAGTTGACATGGCACAATAGGTCTGTCATCAGTCATTTAATACAGAAGACGCAAAACGCACAGCTTATATTTATAATAGGGAAATAACATTTTGATTTAATACCAAATGTCCAAATGGCTAATAACGAAAGCGTCTATGTTGCATATGACTCTGCGGAAAAAACAAACAAACAACACATTCAGTGACGTTGTCTGCTACCATTTGTTTACGTTAATTGCATTACTACGGTGACCACCACTGAGAGCATCCGTGTCATCATAATAATTATGAGCGCTAACAACACTGTGTCTGCTGACTCACGTGAAAGCATCATGACCAGTCAAACTTCACCATCGAGCCATTAAAGCAAACCCACCTGATTCAGCCAAAAGAGCAGGACGAGTGTCACTTCACTACAAGGAGACTCCAAATCCAGTTATTATAACACAAGTCATGAGATTGTCTGACAATAACCAGCTCCACAGTCAGTGTTTACGGAAAGCAAGTCCTGCAATGAAAACGAAACGATGATGGTGGGGCTGGAGGGAGGAGTTACGCCATTCACAATCAACGGTACTGACAGCAGATGGCGCCACTGTATGGCATAATGCTACTGTATTATCATATCATATCATATCATATCATATCATATCATATCATATCATATCATATCTCACATCATCATAACGCAGGTTAATACAGGTAAAATAAACTCAAGAATGAGTGAAAATATTATATATATAAAAAATCATACTTTCATGGATTTTATTTGCAAATTAAAAGTTGAAGCAATACTGCGCAATAGCACCACTGTATGTGACCCTGGATTTATACGACATCTAAAAGCTGAATAAATACGATTTCCATTGATGTATGGTTTGTTAGGATAGGACATTTGGTCGAGATACAACTATTTGAAAATCTGGAATCTGAGAATGCAAATAAAAAAAAAAAAATAAGTAAATCGATTTTAAAGTTGTCCAAAGTTGTGCATATGCAATGCATATTACAAATCAGAAATTAAGTTCTAATAAATTTACGGTGTCTTTATTTAATATCCAAATGATTTTCGGCATAAAAGAAAAATCGATCATTTTGACCCATGCAATGTATTGTAGGCTATTGCTACAAATATATCCGTGCTACTTAAGACTGGTTTTGTGGTCCAGGGTCACATATTTGCATTTGAGTATGGGATTTTGCAATAAAATGTTATTACTAAGATTATTAGATTTTTTTTTTATAATATTAGAAATTATTAGAAGTTATATAAAATATTATATAATATTATATAATTTTATATTAAATATGAAATATAAACACACACACGCACACGCGATTTTTTCTGCTTTTAAACCTCTGCTCAGACGTTTCAAAACACACATCTTTAAAATAGTTAAAAACCACGCCTTGTAAAAGTCATGCCAACCAATCCGATGTCATTAATTCCAAGCGTCCAAAGTGATTGACAGGCAGAGTGCGTTCTCTGATTGGCTAAAAAGCGCGGGCCGCCCCCTGACTCTTCGGTTCTAGTTTAGACTCTAGAGATTTTACAGAGGGAGGTTTCTGTGACATCTGTCAAAATATAAAGCCGTTATATATTAATGTCACAATAACAGTTACTTTAATAAATAGTATTAATAGGCCTACATTTACACTTTTTGTAATTTAGCAGACGCTTTTAATAATAATAATAATAATAATAATAATAATAATAAAACACAAACTTGGTTTTAAACCGAAAAAAAGAACCAATGCGGTTAACATGTCGGAGTGAATTCATCGCAAGCGCTTTAAACCAGTTCCACCTCTACTACGCAACGTCATATTCACAAAAAGGAAACGCGTTTCGGGGTTGTCCATAATGCAACGCAATTTGCGCAGAGCTCAGAGTAATGGCGTCTGTGCGAGACAAGCTCACAAGACCCACAAAATGAAGCGACGGAGGGAATATTTGTGTTAGCCAAGGGCCTTTAGAAGGGTTTGTAGGCGCAGGATTGCAGTGAGAGGCGCAGACTTGACAGGAGTTGAGGACTTTCATCTGTTCAGCGCGATGATAAAGCTGAAGTCCAACCAGACGCGCACGTATGACAGAGACGGCTATAAAAAGCGCGCGGCCTGCCTCTGCTTCAGGAGCGAGCGCGAGGAGGAGGTGACACTATCAATCACTGCTGTCTTTATTTACTTCACCAAATACATTGACTCTGAATATATCAGCAAATACTTAAGTAATATGTACAGTTAGAAGTACAGCTGTACGTGTGTATATGAGGGATACGGGTATTGTGAGGCCACTAAACGATATCTGCTCACATCTGATTTGCTTTCGATAGAGTACTCACCTAACGTTATTTAGTAATCGTGGTAACTGGAATTTACAACAATATGTCACTGTTATTGTTACTACTGTAAAAACAGAAGTGATTTTGGAATCTCATTCTAATATTTGACCTGAATTTCTGGACATTTTACATGTGTAAATCCCATGATTTATCGTGCAGTATCATGTCAATATCAAGTACATGGCTATCATCTGTACTGTGGTATTGAATTTGTTATCTAAATCTGATAACCTCACTGTACCATAGTACCTCTGCAGTAACGTTATTGTTTTGTAAGTTGTGTGAGAACCTTTCTAAGCCATCATGGCTAATACCAGGCTACTGTAACATTCACACAAGTAGCTTTAGTATTGCCATTTAATAGAAGTGAATATACTTTTTTCCCTTTCTTTTCATGTTTGTTTATTGCCATGTTAAAATGTTTTTACATGTTTGGTTCCTTTAATGAGGATTCTCCCTCATTATATTGTACACTGTTTGAAGTGTGGTAATATTGCAGTCACAGAATTTTCTCAAGAGTTTGTTACTCATTCTGTTATATTTGACACCTTCCTTATGAATTAACTTGCGTGGAAACGTCATTAGCTGGCTACTAACAATTGGATGTTTTCCAGATCATGTAGGCAGGTTATGACCTGTGTACATCCTCAAAGGTTATTTCTAGGTAGCTTAGTAACAAGTCAAATGTTTATGTAGAACTTAAACCAAAACCAAAGATACTAAACCAAAAGATAATTGTTCAGTTCAAATTTAAACCAGTGTTTAATATAATCGGTGATAAACAATTTTAGTACCACATTGGGTGGCCACATGTAAAATCTAGGTCCTTGCAGAAAAATCATTTGAAAAACATTGACTTGGAGCACTTTTACTCTCCGAAACACAGCAGATTTCAGGAGTAAAAGGGTTATGAATTGTTCCATTTTGACTTTAACGTTGCCTCTGCACATTAAACCAGGATAGGAAGAAGTATTTTAATATCTAAAAATTACTCGTTGTTTATTATGCGAGTTTATTATGCTAGTGGCTAATAATTATTACTCATTATGATGAGCGGGTGCCATTGGATGCTCTGTCACATTTGATTGATTGGTAGAACAATCATAAACATGTCTTGTAATTGAGTAGGGCAGGGTTGCCAGATCTGCAAAACAAAACCAGCATAATTTGCTGTTGAAAACTAGCCCAATCACGTTTTTTCCATAGCTGTCCCCCTCCGTTGGGGTCAATTCCAGGGGGGTGGGGAAGAGATGCTTTAACCTGCAGACTAAAAAACCTGTGGCAAATCCAAATTCTGCGGTAAAAGGTTTTGCAAACCTGGGTTGTCCAAACCTGTTCTAGGAGGCCCACTGTCCACAGAGTTTAGTGCTAATCCTAACTAAACACACCTGAACCTGCTAATCAGGGTCTTCAGGCTCACTAGAAACTGTAAGGCAAGTGTGCTGAACTAAAGGCTGGAGCTAAACTCTGCAGGACGTTGGTCCTCCAGGAGCAGGATTTGACACCGCTGTAATAGAGATTCACCCCATCCTCACCATATCTGTGATGTCTGCTGTTCTGATGGCAGTGTGTTGTGTTTGTGTCAGGTGCTGTTGGTGAGCAGCAGCAGTCATCCTGATAGATGGATTGTTCCTGGAGGAGGGATGGAGCCGGAGGAGGAGCCCAGTGTTGCTGCTGTCAGGGAGGTGTGTGAGGAGGTAGGCATTCCTCAGAAAGACTTATTATGTGCTGGGTCTGCACATTTCATCTCTGTAAATTGCATTCCTCAGAGGGTTTCCTGAGTTCCTGAGTTCTTTTTTTTTTTTTTTTACAGAGTTTATGTTTGGTTAGTGTTAATTAGTAATTATGCTGTTGTTTATTGTTAATTCATGTCTGTTCATAATGCATGAACTAATTTGTACAGGTGAAAAAATATATATTAGTGTATGTAAAATTAACATGGGCCAAGGTTAAAAAAAGCTGTAAAAGTATTGCTTCCTCTGCCTGATGTTGCCCAGTGCATTAACTAATGTTGACAAATTGAACCTTATTGTAAGTATTACCATTTTGAAGGAAGGCACAGATTTGTTTTTATTAATTTTTTTGCTTTTTACAGTCATAAAATCTTTCCCCGACTCTTATGTCTGCAAACACTCACATGATGGCAAGTCTGTAAATCTTTAGCGGTGCAGTTCTCACAAGCTCAGTCTAATAAAAACACAAATTTGCCAGTAATCTTAGGTTGACAAGTTCTTTTGTCGGGATGGTTTGTTCACTGCAGTATATGCAGAACCTGTAGGACAGGACTGTTCAGCTGGTGATCTATGGGCCAAATCCATTCTGTTGGATAGTTTTATCTATTTACAGCACTCAGCAATACCAAACATGACAGAATAAAAGAAGACTATTAAGAAACTTTCCCACACAGACTGTTGTTGTGGTCTCTCCACCTCCTGCACTCCAGAGATTTCTGTGCCAACTTAATAATTTTCATACTTATCTGCAGAGAACTGACATATGCTGAAATAAGAGGTTTCAAGATGCTTTAAATGTCACAGGAATTCAGTGTTTCACTCTATTTTTTTATTCTTACAGGCTGGAGTAAAAGGTACATTAGGAAGATTGGTAGGCGTTTTTGAGGTGAGTGTTTTCTAATGGCAAACGACAAAGTCAAAAATAAATTATCACCACAAAAATGTATTACAATGGTGCTTTAGTGCCAAGCTGGGGGGGGAAAAGATTTAAAAAAAAAA
>JAHKKF010525562.1:17461-29414 GCA_019740295.1 Labeo calbasu | reverse complement strand
CCCCTAGCTTCTTATATTTTTCATTCTTGTTCTTTTCTAAATACTGTTAAATTGAAAGGATTTTTTGTGGAGTGAGGGGAACTAAAATAGCCTAGCCTGTGTTTATAGTGTATTGTAAATATTTCGCGTCGACACCGAATGTAATAATAAAATGCAACGTTATAGGCCTGCACGATTTATCTTTTTTAGCATATTTTGCAGTTAACACACCTTTTATTTAGTGTGAAATGCTTCCACACCTTGGATGACCTGGGTCGCACGGACTTCTCTGCCTCCGCCATGTATCTTTCCTCTAATCTGATCAATTTTTTTTTCTTTTTTGCTCCGACCTGTCTATGAGGCGCCGAATTCTGCTAGCATCAGTGCGCGAGAGAGACTGAGTGTGTTCACTCCGCTCCGCGCTCAACTAAAGTTTTTTTTAAATAATCAAATGTCTCCGCGTCGCGCGACACAACGAATCAGTTATCAAATTCGTTGCCAACTCTTTTAGTAATCAATTTTTATCGATTTAATCGATTCGTTGTTGCAGCCCTATAAAATAACAAACAGAAAAACATTAGACCTCAATATTCGACTAGTCAGCTGTCAGACAACTAATCAACCATTGTGATCCATCCTATTTTTAATACGCTGTCCAGAGAGATCCTGAGGTGATTCGCCACCATCAACGCGCGCAGCATGGAAGCACGGAAGACACCGCTCGTTACTGACAAGGGGGTCTTTCTGGACGCAGCCTCCCCGAGCACTTATTGCCAAAGAGATGATTTGTCATGCACGGCCTCAGGCTATTGCTTTTAATGACAGCGTAAACGGAAAAGTCGGCGACTGATTAGAGAGCGTGCACGCACAGCATGCTTATTCAGATCTCACTTTTGGCTCCCGTCTGGTGCTCCCTGTCACTCCGCGCCAAACACGACTCTCTTAAAAGGCCCCTTGCATCAGCTGAGCGCTGGAGGCGCCTGTATGTGTGTGTGTGTGCACAAGATGGATTAATGCTATAAACAGAGAGTTGGATTTATCTGCGATTGGCACCGCGTTTTTCTCCGCGCAGGATTTGGAGCCCGAAGAGGAGGAGAGAGAAGAGAATGCCTTTATTCAAAACAACTGTTTGCGAGTAATTAACATATGAAAGGAAGCTTACAGTCTGGCAAATCCCTGCACTTGTTTTCAATTATTTATCCACATTCTGGGAGGGGGGTGGCGGAGGTGGGTGTCGATCGCAGAGGGAGGGTGGCGGGTTATCCAGAACCATGAAAAGAAAAGTGATTTTTTTTTTTTCTGCTAACACAACCAGAGGGCCTCTGGGAATTTGCTATCAGGCATGATGAGATGAAAATGGAGTTAAGCCAAAGAGTGGATTATGGGTAACGCAGAGGGTCGATGACGAGCGGACGGTGAAATGGAATGAGAGCGGACTAGAATTCCAGATCAGCGTGATTATTGGATAAACCTCGGCTCGTGCTTGCCGTCTCTCCCTGAGGCATTGATTTTACAAAATCGAGCAAGAACGGATGAGAAAGACAAAGCCGCAACTGACCTCAGGGTGAGATGTTCATAGGACACGAGGAACGACAAAGATAGGACTGGATGGAATAAAGTTTTCACTGACATTTGACAGGGTGGAGCCTTCCTGTGCTCACCGATGCCACAGGCTGGAGATTGATGGGCAGGGCTGCAGGTCAGGACTGTATCAGCACAGAGCAGAACTAGTCAGAGGAAACCAGAGGGAGGAGAAGATCAGGCAACCCTGTTAGAGACAAGGAAGATTGAGAGCGGAGCGCAGAACGATTGAACAGACGTATAGTCGTTGTGCCAGATGCCACAAAATATAGAAGCGAGGAATGAATGAAACAGGAGGAGATGGTCTGAACAGCGGCACATTCAGAAGCATCATACAGTATCAAGTTTTAATGTGCAGATTTGATTCACTCTTGCAAGCTGTGCTTGTTCGCCCATAATCACTAGCTTTATTTATGATGGGCTCTGGAATAATGTTATAATCAGATTGCCTCGTTTATGGATAATGCAGGCTGTTATGTTATACGCCGTACAGGGCAACATAACTTTGCAGATTCATGTCTCTTTTATTAGGGTGGTGGTGCAAACTAACCGAAATATTTCAGTAGAACTGAACATTTGTGGTAGAAATGTTGCATTTGTAGTAGAAGCGTGTAGCTGGAGGCTATAGAGGGTTCAATTAACTCCCACTGTCCTCATTCTTGCAGATCTCACTCTGTTCATGCCATTCATTTCAGACACTGACTTTGGAGTGTCTGACAGTGCCATTGATCTGCTCTCTGCATCTTGATCTCTTGAGTTTCAGCAGAGTGTGTGTAAAAGGATAGTTTTGGTTGTTTTATTGTTGTTGTTTTTTTCCTAAAAGCACTTTTAATAGCACATAGTGCTGTGCTGGTGTGGAATCACATTGGCTACCCACAATTCACATTGCACGTGTATGTGTTTACCGCCCTCCTGCTATGTATTTTTGGCTGTGCTGTACTCCAGACTGAAAAATGACTTGGAGTCATGAAATACCAGTTTTTTTTTTTTCATTTTATTTTATGCCAAATCACTGGAATCACTTTGATTAGGGCTGGGCGATTTAGCCAATTTTATCGATGAATTAAAATTTGATGTTTTGCCACAATTTAGTTTTTTAGAAATCGAGGAATCACGATTTTGAATAGAAATATTACCAAACATTAGAATTAGACACTTTGACAATATGCCAGTGATAACAGTAAAGAGAAAACAACGTTCAAACCGCATGCCGGCGCATGTGATTAACCGTTCACGTGTGACGTGTTTATATCGCTAGGTGCCATTCACACAGAATGTGTTGACAAAGATGAGACGCGGGCAGTAAAATAGGAAAAACATGCAAGAAGATGAGAGTAAACTTCTTTTAACTTGAGCGCTGTGTTTTTATAATTTCGTTTCATGCATGAGACACTGCAAGAGACACGATTGCAACCGTCATGTTTACATAGAATAAACAATGGAAAAGCAGCGCAATCAAAAAATCTGTGAAGTACTACTACTGTATATCTGATATTTCATGTTTGCATCATGATGACAGGCTGAAAGCTGCTGTTTATTGTTTTTACAGAACATTTATAGTTAATAGTAGTCTACTGGTGTTATACCTTCAGTCATTTTGAATTTAAATTACCTTGACTTTTAAGATTTTTTTAAAAGCATTTTCCTCGTATTATTTCTTAATATGTATAAGACAAGTTTGTACAAGATGTAGCTGTAGTTCATGCATCTTTTCTGCAAAGATATTTAACAAGTGATTTGTTTAACATTTGCATCATGTTGACAACATGTGTGATGCACTTGGAATAGAATTTTCTTTAACTAGTAAATAAAAAAAAAGTTACTTGAATCATGTTGTAGTTACATTTTCAAAATCATATAAAAATTTGAGAATTAGTCAAATGTTCAGAAAAAATATTGCCCAGCCCTAACTTTGATAAAACCTATTGTTAAAAAAATGTTTGGCTGTTGCCAATGTTAATTACATTTTAAACTGTAAATAAGTACAAATACAATGAATTAAAAGTAAAATATTTAATTATAATATAATACATAATTTTATATATATATATATATATATATATATATATTTTTTTTTTTTTTTTAATTGCCATTTAATCATTGCCTGAAGCTTGCAATGGCAGTACTTAAGGCTATTACCTTTAATAGTTGTAGTTATAGAAATTAGTGTCAAAGGACCTCGAGTGATACTGATGTTTTTATTATCATGAAAAATATAATTTAATCATAGCGTGTAGGACATACACAAAATTAGCTATTATTTTTATATAGGATTTTTTCACATAGTAATAGAACATTTTCATTATTCAACTGCTGGAAAAGTGAAAACCACTTTCCCCTTTTCCTTTTTTTTATTTGCATTTCCATTCTCAGTTGGTGAGGCTGTTGTGTCCCTGGCTTTCCTCAGCTAATGGACGAATGTAAACCCTGAATTGAGTGCAGCGTTTGTTTAGCCTCCTCTCTTCCTCTACCCCTCTCCTCTCCCATCTCAGTCTTCATGCCATCTGTGGGTTTGATTTAGCGGCTAAGAGGCTTTCTGAGCAATGGACAAGTGATGTTAATGGCATACATATGCCAGAGGACTGTTTTAGTTTTATGGCTCTGACATGAGACTGTTTTGATTCAAGCGAGGCTGAGCATAACTCATCCACCGCTGCGCCACTTGCCATATATTTTATTAACACCAATGAGTTTCGCTTTTTATTTCCTCTGTATCTGTTTCTCTCTTTTTTTTCTCTCTCTTTCTAGTAGTGGCGGTAACTTTATTTAGCATGTAGTACACACACAAAAGCGCCTCTGCAGGTTGACAGGCTGCTCACCTCACAACATATCTGCAGTGCCCGTCGTCATGGCAACTGCAGCGGGCTGCCGGCGGTACTTTGTGGTCGGAGGTGTGCTGAAGTAGAGCAGTGCTGACCAGAGGGATGCTCGGGGTCTGCCCGGGACACCCGGGGTCATCGCAGCTCTGGCCGTTTTCACCTCGCCTGGGCTAGTAAATATTTCATGAGGATGCTGGAAGTGTTTTATCCTATAGAGTGTGGACATCCATGCCTCAGCTCCTCCTCGTGGGACTGTGTATTGTTCGGAAGAGCAAGAAGTGGATTTCCTGTATCCTCACGCCTGTCAATGAAGGTGTGTGCCACATTTTCTGTGGTGAAATGGAGTAATACACTATTATTGATAACTAAAAGCATTTTCAAATCAAAATATTTAAAGGGAACATTCAAAAAGTAATACAATTGAAAGTCAGTGGAGTCTAATGTCCACTGACTTTCATTGTATGGGAAGAAACAGCTGAAATATTCTTCCAAGTATCTTCTTTTGTGCTATTCAGAATAAAGAAAGACATATAGGTTTGTTACAACATGAGGGTGTAAAAAATGATAATTTTTGGTAGGGCTGTCCTCGACAAAAAAAAAAAATTCTGGTTGATTAGTAGTCGTTTATTTTAAGCATTAGTCGACTATTAGTCGACAATATTAATCATAATAATGAGCCTGAAAGTGCCTGCATAGCCTAATAAGTGCTTAAGAGCACGCAAAAAAGCTTGCCGCAGCACACTGGCAGATATTATAATTATGAATGTTGTCAGGGAAAAACAGCAAGAAGACTGCATTAACATTTTAATAATTTGTTGATAAACGAGTACTTTCTTTGTTTTTGGCTTAAGAGATGAAGTCGGCGACACTGACTCGTCATCTCCACAGTAGTGGAGTAGTGGTATGCAGGTTTCATACGGATTACGTAATCTCAGAATATTCGTTTTCTATTTGAATTGGTTGATTTAAAAGTAAACGTTTCACTTTCTATAGAAAAGTGAAATGTATAGTATACACAGCAAGCATACACAGAGTTTCGAAGCTTCGCACTCAAGTTCACAGAGACAGAGACGACAGAAAGCGTATCCTGTTGCTTTAATTATTTTACAAAAGCACAATGTTTCTTAATTTTTCTGAGTGCACACAAATAAACGCAGACTCTTTACAGAGTCGAAAGACATTTTACTTTTATCTGTATGACCAAAAATGACAGAGTATTTTAAGTGCAAGTGAGCACACCGGCGCCTCCATCTGTCATGCAGTGAGTGCGCCACTATTTAGCTTCCAAATTCCGCACAGACACTTCAATAGCGCACATTTTTCTAGGTTAAGTTGCTACTACATACATCTTTCAGATGAAAAGCCATGTTTGAGGTTGATGAATGATAGGCGAGCGTTTAGATATTCTGCCCAATGTGCTTTATTAACACATAGACTAGCCGTTAACAATCTGTCCTTCACAGACTTCGCCACTTCCTGTGGATTTTTTTTGTTCTGCAACGAAGTGACTAATAAAATTTTGGTTGACCAAGCCTCTTCTAGTCAGCTATTAGGGGGCAGCCCTAATTTTTGGGTAAACAATCCCTTATGATCATAGAAGGGGCAGGAGTGTATGTAAATTTTTGACTGACGGGCATTGGATTTCTGTGGAAATCTGTTGAACTTTCTGCCATTAATTTGCCTGCTGGGTGTTCCTCAAGAAGGGCAAGAGTGGGGCGGATAACGGCAGCTTGTTGATGCCCCAGTCGTGGCTTGCGGAAGCCTGATAGCGGGACCAAGCTCTCGACCAGGACAGTGGAGGTCAGTCTGTGAGCTTGCCCGCCCTCAGGGCTTCCGACTTTAATTACCTGAGGAGCAAAACATCCCGGCCCGTCGGTGGGGGTAGAGTGTGTGAACATGGGATATCGGGGCCGCGCAGTCCCGCAGCAGCGACATCCTGCCCGGGGAGGCCGGGCCCTGTCCGTCCTGGTTCCTGACAGTGGGCTATCTCTGCCGGGCCCGTGGTTCCTTCCATTCTAAAGGCCATTGTGTGGAGAAGGGCTGGGCCAGGAATGACTGGTTCCTGTTGGACTCGATCTCTCGCTCAGCCAGCTCCGGTCCCACTGACAGATTCCTCCTGTTTTGTTTTGCTCTCTCTCTTTTTGTGTTAGTCACTCATGAGGATATCGAAAGCAATAACAGAACTGAGGAGAGCCTGCGTTGTGCTGTTTCTGTCCTCTTTCCACAATATGTTTGCATTACATAATCTAAACATAAGCTGGGACAGCTGGCATCCTCACTTTCGTAAAAAGTTGACAAAAAGCAGAACCGTCTTTTTTCTCTCTCCCTCTCTTCAGCATTTGCTGGTGAATCTGTCAGCGTGCATCTGGACTCGCCTCTGAAAACCAAACGGCTCATGATCAGGATTTAGAAATGAGACGTAGGTGTTTTTGTTCGTTACCTAAAAGCAGAACCAGACACAATGAATCTGTCACTCTGTACGTGTTGGTGTGTGCGTGCATGTGTGAAGATTTAATATCTGAAGTATGTATTACTAGCACCACCTAGTGTGCAAATACTAAAGAGATGAGCCATGAAGGCATCTCTTACCTTTCCAAGATATGAGATTAAACAGACTCCAGAATAGCGTCAAACTCCACCGCCTAATGAAACATGCTCTGTTTTCCGCAGCGAGGAAGAGAGGCTCAGCTGTCAGACGGTGGCTGGACCGGGCTGAGAGCATAGTCTGGCTCGGGTCCAAATGAGGGGGCTGATTTGTTACTGACGACATGCTTTTCATGAATCAGCACAACTGCCTGTGTCACTTGCTAGTGTGCGCCACACATTCAGATGATACTTGCGCACATTATACAGACCGGAGAGCGGGATCATTCTGCCGTCACTGGTAGCGAGGAGGGGGGTCTCTTTGGACCTGGCGACCGTTGTTGAGCTTGATTGGCGTGCACTGTGTGCCGCAGTCACGCTGAAAAGGTGGAGTGGGAAAGTCATGAATAGCTGCGGAACACAGATCTGGCCCCGGCCCTCAGCCACAGCTTGCTCTGGGACTCGGGGACAGCAGAACGGACAGATGGCTCGGGACTGGACACACACACACATACACAAACACACACTTACTTCTGCTTTCTTTCTTTTTTCATGCAGACCCACTACACTAAGGTGGCTAAGTAAGCTGCAGCGCATAAATTCACACAAGACACATATAAAAAGTTTTGGTAATTAAACTCTTCATGCTTTTCAAGGTGTCCTGTCTTTAAGTGATCAAGTAAACCAGTCATAGTGACGTTCTTCAAGCTGCATCTCTGTATTTCAGCCAAATTTTACATGTTGCTGCTCTAGCATCATTTTTGTTGTGAACTGCATCCATATTGTTGACATGTTTACCTGTTTTAACTTATCCATGTTGTGCAGTGTTGCCAAGTCTGCAGTTTTGCCACAGAATTGGGCTACTTTAACTGTTGTTTTTGATGTCTGCACGTTGAAGCGACAACAATAATGTGATACTTAGCCCCAGGAATCCGAATTTTATCAGGAGAATCCCTCCAAAAAATATGTATTTTCCCCCTCGAAACACAAGTTTTACTAGGCGACCCCCTTTCAAAATGCAATTGGGCTAGTTTGGGGCTAGTTTTGAGTAGTAATTACGCGAGTTTTGTTGTGAAAACCTGGCAACCCTGATGTTGTGTGCTTAAAAGGAGAGGGTTATTGGGATCAGGGGATGTCATAGGGCTTCCATTCATATTTATATTTCCAGCATTGTACAGACTTTTTCACTATGGCTTTATAACAGAATATTAATTTACAACTTGTTTGAGTTTTCATCAGTGTTGCCAAGTCTGCGGTTTTCACGCAGAATTGAGCTACTTTAACACTGTTGCTGCAGGTTGTTTTTGATGTGTTTTTGATAAACCTGCGCATTGAAGCGACCCCATTAATGTGACATTTAGCCCCTGGAATCCGAGTTTTACCATAAAAAACCCCCGGATCAGTGGATGTCATAGGGTATCCATTCATATTTATATTTCCAGCATTGTACAGACTATTTCACTATGGCTTTATAACAGAATATTAATTTCCAACCGGTTGGAATAATGTAATATTTAGCCCCTGGAATGCGAAATTTACCAGAGGAACCCAACCAAAAAACTTGTATTTTACCTCCTGGAGCACGATTTTTACCAGGGTACCCCCTCCGCAATTGGGATAGTTTTGGGCTAGCTTTGATTTGCAAATTGGGCAGGTTTTGTTGTGAAAACCTGGCAACCCTTGTTTTCACTGATGCCCACTTGTTCATACTCAAAACCAGTCTTAAGTAGCACGGGTATGTTTGTAGCAATAGCCAAAAATACACTGTATGGTTCAAAATTATCAATTTTTTTCAAATTTGAATATTAGATAAAGATCATGTTCCATGAAGATATTTTGTAATATCAAAACTTTAACCGTGAGTAACCGTTAAATCAACTTTACAAAATTTCCAAATTTACCATTATGATTGGCTTTGTGGTCCAGGGTCACATTTGTAGTGGTTCCACATAAGATTCAACACAAACACTCCTGTGTTCGTCGCTTGCTTCCAGTGTTTTGCTCCTGTGAGGAGCAACCATCTCCGCATGGTTTCTGCTGTCTGTTTTGGCTGAGAAATATTTACTCTGTGATTCATACACTCCTATTGGACAGTCTTGCCCTTTGGGTTTTCTTCTGTGAGACAGCAACATACTGGCTGATCTAATGACCGTCTCTACTTCCATAGTTCCTCCTCTGCTTCTCTTTTTCTGTCTCATTGCAGCCTCTGCAGCTAAGCCGTCGTACAAGCAGATCATCAGAGAGCTCTAATGGTTTCCAGCTGTGTGGAAAATCAAGCCCTTTGGGTTGGGTTGAGAAGCCGACAATGCACAAGAAAAACTAAACTAATTTAGGCCCTTTTTTTAGCGCCAACAGATCATAAAAGACACAGTGTCCGTGTGCAGCACAGGTCAAGGGGCTGAGGTCCCGCTTTTCTAGTTGGGACCTTCACCTTGCAGAAGAGGTATCCGTATGCTGGCTTTTCATCAAGCTCTTAAGCCCGTCACGAAAAATCTGGCGCTGTTGGTTCTTGGAACACGAAAGAAGTGGAATCCCTTCAGCTCACAGTTTCCTCATCTCGCATTGTCTCGTTCCTGCTCTTTCAGTCTGTTAATGCAGCCAACTCTTAAAGCAGGCCTTTATCAAGCCAGCCTGGAAATATATTCTCTTCCCACCAGCTCTGAAAGGGTTGTCAGATTGGTTTAAGGGGAGGGAGGGGACGGAAGGGAGCCACAGAAAAGCCTGAATATTTAGTTTGCTACGTTGCCTCTCAATAAAATCCTGGACGTAGCGGCTTTTGAGAAATTTACTAGTTTAGAGGCGAGGGGAATTGACGGATTTGGCTTTGTGCTGACTGGACGTGAAGGTGTGTAAGCGCTGACGAAAGGAAGTTGAAAGGACATTTTCTCACACATTTCATTGCAGGATATAAATGCGGCAGGGTTTGTTTTTTACCTCATGGTAAGTGATCATCCTTGAATTGTTCAATTATGTTTACGTTTTCAGAAAGAGCTGCAGCAGGCGTCAATGACGAGCATTTCTGTCAGTATAGCACTGTTTTTTTTCCTTATACCTTGTAGCACACTTTGCCTTTTATGACTTTGCAGGAAAAAGCAAATGAGGAAAAGTAGCATTGTTGGTGATGTTCGTAATTTACAAGTGAATGCAACCACTGCCAATTAAAACAAATCAACTTTGTTTGACGCACTGCCAGTAGGGACTTCCAGAAAAGTCTCTTTTTTTCCCAGTGATTGAACATTTAAGGTACAATTATCCTGAGTATTGTATTATTACCCATCTCTGTGAAACGGTTAGGATGGTGAATCTCAAAAACTGCTGTTTATCTCAAAGTCACACTCTGTTCAACCCCCAATGTGGAGAGACAGGTTGGAGGCTGATGAACAGAGAGAAATGTGCCACCAAATGCGCAAGAAGGATAGATCCGTCTCTCCACCCCTCGTCTTTCCATCCTTTCCTCTCTCTCCTCTCTCTCTCTCTCCTGAGTGTTTCCTCCACATGGAGCTCATCTGCTGTTTAAGGCGGCTGGGAGAAATGCCTTCAAGCTGACAGGGGCTGAAAGCCCAGACATATGTTAATCACATGCAGTGATGGCAGTCTGGGAGGGGAGAGAGAGAAACGGCAAATCTGAGAAAGAGAGCAAAAAAAGAATGAGCGCAGGGGGTGGGGGGAGAGAGAAGGAAGAGCGCCACTCTAGAGACTTAAAACACAGCAGTAGAGGCAGATGCATGCCTTTGTTTGGACTCTCCAAATTGATTTCTCTTGGTTTTAATGAGGTTGTTCCTGCCGCTGCTTGCAAAAAACGGTGGAGGGGGGCTTAGTGATGCAGGCGGGTCGCCCGCATGCCGTTATTTTGCATGCATCCAAAGCATTCGGGCAAATTTGTAGACGGATGAATCAACTGAATCTGATAATCTGGACATCACAAACATGAGCAAACATGCTGTTCACCTCACATCTATATTTTTTCATCTGATATGAATGTAGTACTGAAGTATGAATTGAATCGGGTTAAGCAGAAGCAGATGTGACTGAACTCAGATTGGATGGTTGACCAGAAAAAGGTTGTTTTTGCAAGAGTGCTCGTAATTCAAAGCATATGAGAGGACAGATTCACACAGCACAAGTCTATCTATCTATCTGTCTGTCTATCTATCTGTCTGTCTATCTATCTATCTATCTATCTATCTATCTATCTATCTATCTATCTATCTGTCTATCTATCATCTGTCTATCTATCTGTCGTCTCTCTCTCTTGCTCTCTCATACGCGTGCTGTGTTTTGTGTGGCTGCCGCGCATCAGCTGGGAGGGGTCAGCGGAGGAGGCGGAGAGCGTGCGTGTGTGCGCGCATTTGCGTGCGCTCTAGCTGTCATTGTCTCAGTCTGCAGGCTCAGGGAGCAAGCGTGTGCAGGATAACGCGAGGCCCCAGCGGCCACACGTGCCCTCGTTAGTGCAGGGCATCCCTGGAAGCAGAGCAGAACGAGAGGCAGGTCTCCATCTGTCCCTCTCAGGCTCTGAAAGCAGGAGGACAGGCTGCTCGACTCTCTCGCTCAGACCTGGTGTACCGGCCTCGGGGGCCCCGTGCCACCCCCCTACCCCTCGCAGAGAGCACAGAAAAACGCAAAGAGATTAAGATTACAGGAAAGCTGGCAGAAATAGAGAAAATACCCTGGATTCTTTGATATCCAGCTTGTCTCCATCATCGATGATGCCAGGTGAGATTGGGAAGCTTTCAGTGTGTGTCGGTGAGAAATTGTGCTTGTGGTTTTTAAATGTAAATGTCTTAAAATAGAGAAGTTGACTATGTAAGGGTATTTGTACTGCTTTTTTTACCTTTTTTAAATTTTTTAAATTAATGTATTTATTGATTATGTAAATTCCAACTGATACTTTTTAAAAAAAATTATATATGTATTTATATGTATTTATATATGTCTTAAGTAGCACGGGTATATTTGTAGCAATAGCCAAAAATACATTGTATGGGTCAAAA
>JAHKKF010525562.1:0-17411 GCA_019740295.1 Labeo calbasu | reverse complement strand
TTCAAATAGTTGTATCTTGACCAAATATTGTCCTGTCCTAACAAACCATACATCAATGGAAATCTTATTTATCAGCTTGTTTATTTTTCAACTTTCAGATGATGCATAAATCTCAATTTCAAAAAACTGACCCATATGACTGGCTTTGTGGTCCTGGGTCACATATATTCACAGGTGAATGTTATTTCTGCCTGTGCAAGGGAATGCTGGTTTATATAGAAATATTTCTATATAGAACAAAATAATACAGAGCTCAATAATAAGGTTTTTATTCTGTGTGCCTGGACATTTCTGGTCGCTTTTATTTTACATTAAATGTAATTTTTTTGATGCAAAATGTTTTTAATTTGCAATAATAGCTGTAATTCTGCAGCTATAATGTATCTCCGTGATGGCTAAATCCATGCACACAGTATTCTTTAAAAAATGACAATGTATTATAAAACATATCCAGCCCTTTTCATTAAGCCTTCCAAGACTATCTATTGGCATCATTTTATTCATCACAGAAATCCAAACATTTATGTTCACAACATAACAGAAGAAATGTAAGATGTAGTAACAATGCAGCAATGGCCTGGTGGTCCTTCAAATCTCTTTGACATCCTCATTGTTGAGCTCTGGAAGATCAGAGATCTGTTCTAAAAAGAGTAAAATGACTGTACAGGAGCATGAAAGTAAAGAAAGCAGACTGAAAGAAAGAAAATGAGAGAGGAGAGTTGCAGAGGGCAGCTGGCGTGCTGTGTGTGTGCAGGCTGCAGGGAGATCTCAGTGCTGCTCTTCACAGATGGTGTTGTGAGACAAGCTCTGTTGGCACTGCTGCTCTCCTGTGTGCCATGGCCACTACCTCTCTGCCAGCCAACCCGTCTGGTGCCCACCTCTTCGACTCCCCCTCTCCATCTACCCACCCTCGACTTCTCTTTCTGTTTGTTTCTCTTTCTAAACTTGCAAGTGTAACATTGTTGGCTGTGTATTTGGCTCGGTGGCTTTTCAAACTGGAGTTTGAATGATGAATTTCTGTGGTTGAGTTAATTTTGTTTTCTTTCAGGAGTTAATATGATTGGTTGCATTTTTGCATTTGGGCTTTTTTTAGGAACAGTATGTGTACAGTTTTTTTGCTCTCGCTAAATGGGTTTTCGATTTGTTCTTTTTAAACGACCACTTGAAGCGTGTTTGTTAACATTGGCCTTTGTGTGAAGTGTGTGTTTATGAATTGTGTGTGCATGTGTAGAATTGTTCTGGGAAGCTCTGGAGGAAGCAGCTGTAAGCAGGCGCGTGTGCCAGGTCAGGGACACTTGAGCAGAACTGACACTGGGTTATTTCGGACACCCATCTGCACTGGAGCTACCGTTCCTCCAGGCCGCCGCCACGGACAATCTGTTCACTCGCTGGCAGAGTGCCAAACACAGTGCCGTCCATCTGTGGCAGGGACTGAAGCTCTCAGTGCTGAGCAGAGCTTGGCTCCTTCCTCTCCGCCTGTAGTTTTATAGCTTTTTTTGTTAGCAAGGGTGTTTTCGTACAGCGTGTTTTTAACGCATGTTCTCACTTTGCTATAATATGCTACTGTAATGAGATAGAGGTCATTTTTTTGGTAATATGGAAACAGCGTTTTCATACAGTATGTGTCTAAATCAGTTTCTTAGTTTGCAATTAAAAGTTGTTTAGGACCCTATGATTTCCACATTGTGGAAAAAGCGGATGGAATTGCGGAATCCAGTCAGAAAAATGGAACTGTATAACACAGAATGTCACGGAATTTGCTAAATTTTGGATGAATAAATCAAAAGTAGGTCAGTACACTTAAATCAAAATGCGTGTCTGTGAATATTAAGGCGTATAAATACTATTTAAATATGAATCATTTACTACACACGTTTCGCAGTGTTTTTAACATTTGCCGCCTCATGAGTACATGAACACATAAACAATCTCTAGAACTTCTCTGAGACTCATTTAATGAGCGTTTTACCATTTCTTTTGAGAAGAACGATTGTCCTATCATATACAAACAAACTTGAAGAAACTGTGACAGAAATATATTAGAAATGATAGCACTACTACTAATAAAATTATTATTACAACATTATTTTTAAGAAATATTTACCAGAAAAATGCAAATAGGCCTAAATATAAAAAAAAGAAATAAATTAAATAATAATAAATGCACTTTTATATAAAAATCAACTAATTAGAGATGCTTTTAATTATTAAAAATCTATTTAATGGGACATGTTCATGTTAAATTGTGTAAGTTTTGCTTTTTGATTGATATTTTGTCATTTAACCATTAACAAAAAAAAAAAAAAATGGAAAAAATGGAATTTGGAAAAAAATAAAATGGATTTCATAGGGCCCTAATTGTTATTATGGAAACAGGGCCAAGGTCCTGCAGTTTTTTAGCTTTTTTGTTATCAGCAATTATCATTTGATGTGTTTTCAATGCAATGCAATTCTTAGATTGCGATATATCACTCACAAGTTATGCTACTATAACAAAACAAATCGTCACCTTAGAATTATAAGGCTCTTTCTGAATTGAGATTTTTCACATATTCTTATTTACATTATGTGATGTTGCTTTTGTAAGCTGTGTACATTTTGGGCCTTTTTTTAGAAAACAAATATGATTTTATCTACAGAAGTCTATGGAACGCAAAAACTTTGAAGCTCAGTTTCCCAAAAGTGCTCAGAATGCAGATAGAACCTTATAATTCTAAGGTGACGAAAGGTTGTTTTCTTGGTTTGTATATAAACAAGGCTTAGGTATTTGTAGTTTTGTATGTTTTCTTGTAAGCAAAAGTGTTTTCGTACTATATTTTTATTCTCAATATTTCAGTTGCAATTAATGGTAATTCAGTTAAGCTTTTGTAGCTTTTTCACAAGCAAACATGTTTTTGTATGATACTTTTTCAGCATACTTTTAGTTTGCAATATTTTGCTTTTTTATTACTCTGTTGTACTGAAAAGTGCTTGTATTTTCTTCTTAACTTTTGTTAGCCAGAGGATACATTTTTATTACACTTTCTCATTTCTCAATATACTGATAGTGCATTATGATACTATAGCAAGAAAAAGGCCGTTCTCTTGTGTAATATGAAAACAAGCTCTCGTCCTGTAGCCTTGTTTGTACAACGTTTTCTGATGCACTTTGTCAGTTTGCAATATTTTACTGCTGCTGTATCGAGATAAAGGTTGTTCTCTTGGGTAATATGAAAACAAGTATCTCTACCTCTAGCTTTGTAACTGTTTTGTTAGAGACACTGTTGTACAAGATATTTCCCATGCAATTTCTTGTTTTTTTGCCTAGTGTGGCAACAAGGCTTTTGACCCAAGTTTAAGCATTAAAGACAGCCTCTCTAGAGTGTATTTAGTCATTAAGAAGCCACTCAGTGATGGCAGCCAATCGGTTGAGGGGCAGTCATTGCCTGGAGCTACGCCTCAGTTCCTTGTACTGAAAGCCATTAGCAAACTGTGGCCAGTGCCACAATCATGCGCACACACTTAGAAAAGCGCTCAGGGTGGAAGTGCCCTGACGTTAGGTCATACTCCACCATCTCCTGCGTCTCCTGCCTGCCAGATGTGACTCGAACCATTTTTAAGGTCTCGTGGAGGGGAAGAGGAGGAGGGAGAGACAGAGAAAGAGACAGTTTGTGTGTGTGTGCACAGTAATTGGGCAGGGGGGTTAGTTGTTTTCTGAATCTGGTTCTACTTAGTAAATCTCCATCCAGGACTGCGTTTCATAAATTGTCGACATATTTTTCTGCGCAGCGGACTTAACTCACTCTAATTTTGAACACATGGCTTCTGTCATGTGATATTTTCAAAACACTTGCAGACAGAGGTCCCAGCAGAAATAAACCGTCATTCTGCCGCCAGGGTCTTTCTTTTTTCTCGCAATCGCCTTCCCCCCTCCTCCTCCTCTTTGCCTGTCAGTTATTCTTTTATCACGTAGCTGTGTTTTCAGTTAGCGAGAGCGATATATTATTAGCTCACATTTTTGAGTGTAGTAAAATAGCGTTTTGTTAATGTAAAACATGAGCCTCTTTATTATCTGTCGAAAATTGATTTGGCATCCGCCGCCGTGGGCTCGACTCGTCCTAGCATCAGAGACTTTGCCACGCTTTTGTTGCCAAGCGTGGAGAGACGTCCGTTCGTAGCTGCCACAGCCAGTGAGAATAAGTGGCTGAAATGAATAAAGTGAATAAGTGGATAAAGGCCTGCAATTTGCAGGTTTGAGTGGTGCTGAGGGCAATGAGCAGAGTGCAGAGGTAATTGCAGACTGCTTTAGCTGCAGGAGAGGACAGGAGCTGTATATGGATATGGATGAAACATCTGACGTGTGTTCTACGAGCATGCTGAGAACCTCCAGCGAAGTTCTCTGGCTTCTTTCAGTCTTAACTTCTGTTAGGCTGTAAGTAGTTGCGTGTTGTTGATCGATTATGGGGTATGCAGTGGCAGATATGTTGCCGATATATTCGTAATATGATTTAATGACAGTGTACACAAGTATTGACTAAATGAAATGGCCACCAGTCAAAGCTTTGGACAGATTTGGTGTTTCTTCGGTCGAAAAGACATTGAGGTTTTTGAGGAAAACATTCCAAGATTTTTCTACATAATGAACTTCAACAGTTCATGATCCCAGCTACACGATCCCAGCTAAGGAATAAGAGTCTTATCTAGCGAAATGATTGGTCATTTTCTGAAAAACGTAAAAATTGCTATACTTTTTATCCACAAATGCTCATTGCGCACTAGCTCTTTCTGTTGAAGCTGCATTGAAACTGCAATTTGGACCTTCAACTCGCTAGTCTCCAATGAAGTCGACTATATATAGAAAATTATCAGGAAATTTTAACTCTGGAGTGAACTAATGCTTTAACCCTTTAACTGTCAGTTTAAAGTTTTACCATATTTTTGTGTTACAAATCATGTAGGAAAAATAATGGATTAGTATATGTCAAGAGTGCAACTTAAAAAATCTACATCATAACAGGAGTTCTGACCTTTGTCACAAAAGTCTTTCTTCGTTGCTTTTTTCCCTATTACAATTTAGAAATCATAAGAAAATATATATTAGTTCAAAGCGTAAAATCTTTGAAAGGCATTTTAAAATCAGACATTGCATTACCATGGAAAATGTACATCAAAATCATATTATAAAATGTTTTCATTCATGAATTATAAAAATTTAAGTCTGGATAGTGCATTTTTATGTCTGTGTTCAAAAATGGGAGTGGCAGTTAAAGGGTTAACTAAAAAATAACTTTTTTATACAAATGCTGATGCTTAAATGTTCGACATAAGTTTTGTAGTTTTGTAAGTTTTGATAACTATTATTTTAAAGTGTTGTGTATTTGTGTATTTGTAAGACAGCAGAATAGATTAAAACGATAGCAAAAGAAGACTTTTGTGTCTCATTAACCTCAGAACATAAAAACTCTAACAATCCTTTAGAGATTAAGAAGAGATGTCAACATTATCTCAAACTGCAGTTTGCCAGGATACCAAAGACTGTGATGAGAAGTCTGATCTAATTTTTGATCAGTCTTTGGTATCTTGGCAAATCGGAGCAAAGTTTATGACGTTTTGGAGTTCTCTTCTGAATGTCTAGAGGAATATAAGGTTCAGACTAAAAAGTGGATGAGAAAGAAATTAGATATTCAAGAAATATTTTCATGTCTATTTTTATGTTGAATCTTTTCATGGGAAATGTCTGAGACAAAGTTGACTCCATGAAGTCATATGAGCTGTCAAAAGCTACATGAAAACATTCAAAAACAAAAAAATGTTGATAAGGCTGATTGTAGATTCTGGAACGTACACAAGGGGAAAGTACCACTTGTAATAATCTGCCAAGCGGACATGGTTATAATCCCAAAAACTGGCCGAGTATTGCTCAAAATATATCAGTCTATCACAAGTTGTGAACGTCTACTTTTTTTGGCCATGTGACGTTCTGTTTATGTGATGTTGTTTTCAGCAAACAAACTTTTTTCAATGACAGAGCGTTGCTCGTGGACCGAGCGTGAATCCCACGAGGACGTGTGTGACTTTAACCTACACGCTGCTAATGAGGGACACAGTGAAAAACACAGCAGTGTTGGTGGATAGCCAGTTAAAGCCATGTGTCTAGGTGCTGAGCCATATTGCATGTGCCGACTTTCTCTGTTTCTCTCTCTCTTTCTCCCCACTTTTCAGCTGGCATCTGCTCATGCCAGGAAGCTGAGTGAGTCATTGACTTGAGAGTTGGACGAGCTTCATACTAGCGTTTGAGAGCACTAATCTCAGTATGAAAGGCCTTTTATTGAAAAATGCTCTAATTCTGCCTCTCTAGATAAGAAGTCAGTAAATAATTATTTACTGTTCGTTCAAAAGATGCTGGAAATTGCAGTTGTGCTCGTGGTGTAATTGCAAAACCGTCATTGTTCCCATTTCAATTATGATTATGTGTTTGTAGATGAGGCACGAGAGAAGATTACAAGCGTTTTCATGCCACTTCCCCTGTGAGGTCTTGCACTCTCGCAGCCTTTAAGGATTTATCCTTTTCCTCTTTTTTTAAGTCTGGCAACAAGATACTGCACAAATCTCTGCGATTTCAACGGATGCGTAACGGCAACCGTGAATCACTTTTATTGTTCCTCTACACTTGTTTTCTTCCTCTGCGCTTCATGCCAATGGGGCCTTATTTCAACAGATGGTTAAAACAGACGTTAAGATAAATCCATTTTGAAGAAGAGGACGAAGGAAAAAAGAGTGACTTCCACTATAAACGCTGCATCTGTTTTATTGGTCAGTCTTCTTTTTTTTTTTTTTCCTTTGACGCAAGACCATATTTTGAAATGGATCAGCAGATGGCTCCCGGCCTTTTCTGTTTACTGCAGAAATGCTCCAGGAACGCATTATCTCACATTATAGCCGCACTGTAAAACTAACAGTGCCCACTCGTCAGTGTCCACTTAAGTCGGCACGACTGGCATCAAAGTGGGTAGCTATAGTGTGAAATCACTTTCTTTTAAAGGTTACTGCCATCGGTAACCGATGATGGCATTTACGGTGCGTTTAAGAGGCGGAATGATTCATTCGTCTGTTGTAATCCAGAAATAACATCTCGGTTGGGCGTGCTGCGGAAAGAGCCCGACGGAAGAGTGCAATCTCTTTAAATATCGAAGTGCACAGGTTGCTGTGCGCTGCGGTTGGTGGTTGGGTGGGTTGGTAACTCTTGAGTGAGCACAGACTGATGCAGGTCCCTTCAGCGCGCGCGTCATTTGATGGGATGGAATGGAACGTTGGCACACCACCTGGCGCCGGCCAAGTGGGGCTCGGGAAAACAATTGCGCCTGGGGAGAAGCCTTGAAAAGTGAGGGCTCGGGGAGAGAGGGAACAGACACGGAGACGAAGATGGAGATCCAAAGGGACAGGCTTTGTTGCAGGGAGAATGAGCGGAATAAGTGTTGGGAATGAGTTCCAGGAGGGTGGGGGCATCCATACATCTTCCCTGACAAGCCGGCAGGGTTTGATGGGCCACGCTCCGTGCGCCGTTCCATCTGGCGGAGATGATTGCATGGTGCATCGGCGTGCACAAGTTCATAATGTATTCATACCAGCGCAACACGCTCACCCAGTTCACCCTCGGCCTCGGATACCTGAGACGGCATCTGAATTCCAATTATCCGAAGAGTCTATGTTTTCTCTCTCTCGCTCTCTCTCGTTCTCACCACTTCTTCATCTTTAATGCACGGCGGCTCTGAAGCGCAGCAGCTGGTTGTAACGCCACCTTCGTCATCTACTTTCGCTGCGCTATCTGTCCCGTGAGACGTCTCCTGTGAAAGGTGTTCTCTGTCTTTGCCTCCCGCACCTCGTGACCCTGATCTGATGAGCGCAAGTCCGCTATAAGCAGCCATCTTGTCGGCATTAGTATGCAGCTGATTGGCTTCCAGTGGCTTTGTCATGCTTCACGTTAGTGGGCACAGCTTTTCTCCAAGGAGCGAAAACAGTGTTCCTATGGGGAGAAACCCTCCCTGAACTTCCTGCAAACACATAACTCTGTGGATTTTTGCATTGCTGCAAGCACTACAGAAATATAAGGCTGAATCATCACAGCCGATTAGGTTCAATACTAACTTGCTAAGTGAATAAGCAACTTTAGTCGGCGTGTGGGAGGATGAATGTAGTTGCAGCTTTCCCGGTTTTCACAATGACACAAAAGCCGAGATGCATTGGCGTGATTCTTAAATTCATGGGGAGAGCTGCTTTAGAAACATCGAATAGGGTTTTTAATACAATACACACCAAGAAAATGAATGAGATTATTCCTGACCTGATCCTTCTTTTTCCTCACGTACTGCATGTGTACACAGATGTCTGTTTTACCCACTGTGGAATGAGCTGAGCATTACTACTTGTGCAGTGAGTGATGTAAGAGACATGTAAGTCGAGCTGTGTGTGTCAAACATAAGAATAGTCTCATATTTTTTTCTGGTTACACTATCTGAAGAAAAAATCTAATACATGGTGCATGTACGAAAGGAGCAGGCAGATTAATGGATTTTATGGTTTTTTTTACAGAGTGAGGATGATATCTAGGCTACCTGATCTCATGACGAATGAGAACGAGTGGGAACTTTTTTGCAAAATGCGAAATATGTACCAATAAGTACATATCACTGCAGTTTCCAACAGAAATTAACACTAGAGTTGGTAAAACAGCGAGCACTTGTAATTGTTTTTTCATACACAGTTACATACAGCTCCATATGTTTCACTTTCTTTCTTTCTTTTTCACTTTTATGTTGACCCCTTCCAGGTGTGGGGGAGGGGTTATGATTAGACGATCATGTAGCAGTTTCAACGAGAGGGGGTAATCATTTGGCAGGGGGTTGAAAATGGACACAACACCAAACGTAACAAGCTTGCTCGGTAGCTCAGACGGCACAGAATTGGACTTGGGATGCTGAATCCTTGGGTACGAATCATGTGAAAAACATGACTTGCGATGAAAGAGCTGAAAGATAAGAGATCGAAAAACAAGCTAAAAAGGCATGTTTGCAATTGCATTTTTAAATCACATTAGTTTTTGTTCATACTATTGAGTAGGATTGGGTGTAGAGCAGATGATGCATTATTTTAAAAGTTTATAGAGCATTAGAATTATAGCGCTACTCAGTGGACATTTTAACTGCGGTGACACGTACAAAACCAGCGTCACATAAAACATACCAAATTTATGTTCATCTGTTCTGGGGGAAAAAAACAAACACTCTTTTAGTGCCACTCAGTGGACATTTCTGTTGGAAACGCCAGTGATATGTACTTAATGGTACGTATTTCGCATCTTGCGAAAAAAGTTCCCACAGGTACGTATTCGTCATGAGATCCTGGACCACAAAACCAATTATAGGGGTCAATTTTTGAATAATCTGAAAGCTGAAATAAGCTTTCTATTGATGTGTGGTTTGTTAGAATAGGACAATATTTGACTGAAATACAACTATTTGAAAATCTGGAATCCGAGGGTGCCAAAAAATCTAAATCTTGAGAAAATCACCTTTAAAGTTGTCCAAAAGAAGTGGTGTCTATGCATATTACTAATCAAAAGTTAAGTTTTAATATATTTATGGTAGGAAATTTACAAAATATATTCATGGAACATGATCTTTACTTAATATCCTAATGATTTTTGGCTTATTGAAAATGATAATTTTGACCCATACAATGTATTGTTGGCTATTGCTAGAAATATACCCGTGCTACTTAAGACTGGTTTTGTGGTCCAGGGTCACAAATGTACAGCATATTAGCTTAAAAGCTTATACTATTTTAAACAGAAAAAAATTGTCCATTCTGGCACACTGGCCAGACCATAGTTAGTTAGCTAGCTGATTGGTTGGTTTGTTTTGCATTTCTATGTGATATTCTGTGTAGGTTATGTAATATAAATAGACACAGCTGACTGTTTAGATCCTAGAGACAAACTGACTAACTGACCCTGAAGGATGCGACTCAGTTCTGCACCAAATCATGCTGGTCTTTAGTAGTGGTCTCATAAAATAGTGTGAAAGTTTGTTATTCCTCTTTGACTTCTGTTTCTGCATGCATTTTGGAAACATACGCACCAAGATAATCAGGGAAGCAGCTAAAAGAGCCAGTCACGACTTAGAAAGATATTCACTGCCACTGGCGGGTCATGAAAAATGACCAGCCGTGGAGTGAAGATGAGCGAGTCGGTGCTTTCTAATGCTCAGTTTGGCGTGCCGTTTAATGGCGATCCATATTACTCGAGAGCTCTTTTGAAAAGCAATAAAAGACCTTGCCGAACAGGAAAATGGAAAGCACTTCATCGTCCTTCCTGGGAGCCACATTAAATCTCTTGCTGCATCAATATCCGCGGTGGCCCGCCTAATATTCATCTGTGCCGCTCGTCCGCCAATTTCCCGTTTTGAAAGGCAAGGTAACTGGCAAACAAATGCACTCTGTGCGTTAACTCTGCGCAGATTAACTTTATGAAATCAGGGCAGAATGGATGTGCACTCTGGTATGTTTTTGAGCCTGTTTAAAAATGCAAAATTGCTTCTTTTCCACTCCAAGTGGGAACTCATTTGAATTGAGTTATGCATCTCTTTTTTCCACAACATATTTGCGCAGCCTGCCACTTTAGGTGGGCTTAATGCCGCTCTTGTACAATGCTGTTTTATTGGCAGGCCTTTTTACTTTGAATAATAGGAGATAAAATATATAAAAATTGTGCATATGTACCCTGCACTCCATGTATGTACTACTAAGTTTTTCAGACACTCTTCGTCAGTAGTGAGATTATAATATAAATAGTAGAGAACACTTTGATCTGAACATTTTTCAGATGGGTTTTTACAGTCATTGATTGTTCTCTGTGCGGAATACATCCGTCTTACCAGTATAAAAGTGAGATGTATTATGGTGATTATTATTTCACTCGAACATAGGATGACGCACACTATGGAAGTGCAATGCTTTTAAGTTGTCTGATGTGTAATATTTCAGTAGAAAGTGGTGAAGGAAATATGAAGCATAATGGATATGTTATGCTGACAGATCCAGACTTTTTTGTACCTTCCTGTGTCTTCAAGAGGTCACAATCTCAGTGTGTATGTCATACACACTTGTGAACATACACATGTATGTGTGCTTGCAGATTGCAACCTATTTTTTACCACCTATCATCCATTTCTGTCCGACAGGTAAGGAGAGATGATGAGGTTTAGACGCCTCGGGGTTGTTTCTCTTTTCCCGATTCCCAATCCAATCCCAACTTTGACCCAGATGTTAATCCTCAATTACACATGTAGATCCACAAGCTGCTTTTTATCTCGCCCTGGGCTCCTTCTGAGACCAAAGCTGAATAAAAGCCTTTCCCTTAGACCTTATCTGTCTTGGACAATTAATATAATTTTCACAATTCATGTGATATTTTCCAATTATAGTGATCTGACAGGCATATTGGTTGAGAATAGCTTTCACACTAGTGCTTGGGCTATTTTATTCATTTCAGATTTGTGCTGTGGCTCTTGTGAATTATAGTGCCTGGACTTGTCACGTTGTTAACATTTCAATGTAATAACTGGCCCCATACTGAGATTTTAATGTTGAATCGAGCCACTTTGCCTCGCCTCATCCCTTTCACCGACTCAAGAATCTTTCATTTCTATCATTGTGTTTTTGAATGAATATCATGGAACAAATGCAGAGTTGCCTTATTAGAAATAATTATATGTCACATTGACATTACCAGTACTGCTTTTTCACAGTAGACTGTCCATCATATCTTCTTTTTTTTAACAATACAGATACAAAACGGTTAATCGGCACATGTGTGGGTGTGAGACTGAAGACCCCTGCTGATTATTCTGTCATTTCTTTATCAGAGAATATAAATGGTTAGCTTAGGCAGAACTAGATGGATCCCTGCCTGTGTAATATATAAAGCATAAGCTTTGTTTTTAGCGTGGACGGCTCTGTTCTCAATTGGGAAATGGATTGAAAGTGCATGGGGAGCAAGTATGGGGCAGATTAAGCCCACACAGACACATATGTTTAGGATCTGGTGCACACATACAGCCACTGAGGTGCCTAGGGAATGGGAGCCATACGGAGCTGAAATTCCCACCTTTTTTATCTCTTCTGCTTTTCTGGTTAGACGGTGGTTGTTTAAAAGCACCCGCACCACTCTTTTTAGATCATACTGCAATGTGTACGTGGCATGCAAGACAATTGTCTATGAAGGTGGTACGTAGTCATTGTTAACTGTCTGTATTTAATATTCTTCCGTGGAGTAAAACATGCTGAAAAGCGAATGGTGAGTAAAAAAGAAGGGGTAAGACAGGAGCCCCTGCTGTTATCAGAGTCAAGGGGACACCCAGGACAGTTGTAATCGAGAAAGTCAGACTACACGTCGCAGACGCAGGACGGCTGGTAGCCCAGACACACAGTGTTCCCACTGCTGGTACAAAGCTTACATGTATGTGAGAAATATAGAGAATGAGGGTTTCTGATAGGTCAGTACAGATGCTGATATTGTAAAACAACTAAAATTAGACCCAATGCCCTTCTAGAGTAAACAAGATGTCATTTTGTGTGCTGTCATATCTAGGGTTTTGAAGAACAAAAGCATGCATACCCTAAAAACTGTCACTGTTGGTGCATGGCCAAAAAAAAACAACAACATTTCTTTAGCGCTTTGGATCTTCTCCAAACCATCTTTGACAGGTGGTATTTTAGTGTTATTTGTGTACTGTTTATTTTGAATTTTTAGATATTCAGCTTTCATTTTAATTTTAGTTTCAGTTTTAGTTATTTTGTTATGCACTTTTGTCATTTTTATTATGTTTTGGCTCTCTAATATGTCTATGTAGCTTCAGTTTATTTTTATTTCAGTGTGGGTTTTAGCAATTTTAGCACTTACACTTCTACTAATGCAATGTCATTTAGTTAACAAGGCAAGATTTCTAATTGCGTTAAAGTTTTTCAATTCAGTACTTATATTTTAAGTGGTCTGAATACTGTGGTAGACCAAATTTGAAGAAAAACAGGTCGTTTGGTTCATTTGGTCTGGACCAAAAAGGAAAATGATACATATGCTCATGGTCTGCTTTGTCTCAGTCTCAGACGTCACGCCCATGGAACATTGGCTAAACGTCTGATGCATAAGGCTCATTTAGCTGGAAACACTTCAGAGTTTCGAAGTTGTCATCGGATTGGTTAGATTATACAGGATTTCCGGGAGACGTGTGTGTTGCGTTCTTTAACGTTCCGCCTGGAAACAAAAATGCCGTGGCGCCAAACCCCCTCATGAAAGAAGAAAGCCGTTGTGTTTACAACTGTGACAACAAGCACTTACCAGGATTAACTAAGTGCTGGATTTTCAAAAGTATGTGCAAAAAGTAAAGTTAGCGGCATAGAATCTTTAAAATATGTCAGAGAGTTTTACACTGTTGTTGGACTGTTGATGTGGCAATATTTCCAGGCCTCTAAACATGACGCGGCACAAAACGAAACGTAATTGGTTTCTGTACCTGTCAGTCATATGGCCTCTTGGGTGGGCCTTGGCCATTCAGAGCGGCCAAAGTTCTCAGACCTTATGTCTTCGGTCTGAAGGTCTGGCTACGCGAGACTATGGTTGGCTTGGCATTCGCACTGGCATTTTTGACAGCGAACCTAAAGATAGTAAACCTAAAGGAATAGTGATACATTCATAACCTGATTGGTCAGGTTGAATGATATATATTTAGTGACGGAACTCATTGAACACTCCAAACAAAAGAAAAAGGTGCAGTCGAATTACTGAGCAGACCGATCAGTGAATGGGTACTTTGTCATACACCCTCAGCGCCACTTTAAGTCGAATACACCTAATGCCGTCTGCTGGACTAATCACGCTCGTTGTTGCATGTATATGATTTTATTTTCACACAAAGAGCTTATAAAAGACACTTTACCTCCTCATTGCTCAACATTGTACATTTAAAGTCAGCTTATTTCTATTGTTCTTAACCATAATCAAGTATAAAATGGGTCGACTGACTTCTTAATCTGGAGAACCAGGTACTTTAGATGTTGCATGTCTGTTGTAGATACTGAGGACCTCTGTGGGGCTCCTCCAGATTTCTGAAACATTTTAATGAGAGTATTGCCGGTGTCTTTGATCATTAGGGAAATGGGGATGACAGCTGGAATTTGACTGGTGTTACTATCTCTGAACTCTCTAAAGGCGTGTACCGTGTATGTAGCTATGTGTGTATATCTTACAGGAGCTCAGGTGCTGTGGAGAGGCAGCTGTTGGGATATCACTGAGGTCTCACAAGAACTGTTCCACTTTTTCTCCCGTAGATCGCACTGAGAAGCGCTCCACCATGCCCGACTCACCTGCTGATGTGAAAACACAGTCCAGGTTAACTCCGCCCACCATGCCTCCTCCCCCCACCACACAGGGAGCTCCCAGGACCAGCTCCTTCACCCCCACTGCATGTGAGTACTAGCACACACTGTACTCTGCCTAGACACCGCAACAGAAGACCAGTGCATTGAATGACAAAAAAAGTTTAAAATACTTTTAAAATAGCTTTTTAAAATGAGTCCAGTTGTGTTTTTATTCTTTTTTTGAATAGTTTAGCATCTGAACTGTTGTAACCAAGTCAGTCTATCCAGATCATTGCAGTACAGATTGTAGGGGCCTGTGATTTCCACGATGCAAAAAACGTGAATGGAATCGCAGAATGCGGAATGTCACAAAATTGGCCAAATTTTAGATGGTTACATAAAAGATAGGTCAAGTACACTTAAATCAAAAGGTGATGTGGACTAGTGTCTGTAAATATTAAGCCGCAAAAAATACTGAAGTGTGTGTGACGCTCACAGTGTTTTCAGCCTCTGCCGCCTCAATTTACGAGTACATGAACACATGAACATAGTCTTTAGAAATGCTCTGAGAGTCACTTCATTAGCAGCATTTTACCGTTTCTTTTAAGAAAAAATATTCGTCATAGCATATACAAACAGAAACTTGAAGGTCACTTGAAGTAACTTGAGGAAACTGAGACAGAAATTACATTTAATGTAATGATAGTACTACTAATAATAATGAAATTATTATTAAAACATTATTTTTAAAGGAATATTTATCAGAATTGTTTTTTTTTTTTTTACCAGAATTTATTTAGCAGAAAAATTTAAATACACAAGTACAGTAAATACAGTATTTCTGAAAAATAAGACAGAAAATGGAATCCAGAAAATTCATGAAAAACAGAATTTGGTTTAAAAAAAAATACAACTAAATTTATGAAGGAAAAAAAAACTTAGAAATGAAATGTAAATGTAATGTAATTAACCATTACAATAGTCTGTAAAAATAAACTCTTTCATGGCAAAATTTGCAATTCCAATCCATCTCCCAGCTTATTACAGTTTGTGATGTGTCAGTATTGTTAACTAGTTAGTTTAAAGGAAATGTGCTTCAAATATGAAAATCAGTTGTGTTTGCATCCAATAAAGAGTAGTATAAAAGCTGCATGGAGTTCTGATCGTATGTGTAGGCCTATATCAGATTTTCGGATATATATTTCAGGTATATCAAATACTTGTATTTGAATTTTCACAGCTAGATTGTATGTGACTTAAACTGGATGTGATGTGTTCTAATTGAAATTGAGCAAAAAGTATACAAGGCTTTCAGGCCGACTGGTTGACTAGTCATTCAGAAAATCTATCACCTTTGTTGATTTGAAAGAATATGTAGTTCTGCTTTCCTCTCATTACATTCGACATGATTTCCCCTTGTCTTCTGACCTGCAGATTTTTGCGTCTGCCCGCTGGCTGATGCCACAAAGAGCATCACACATGCCAGCTCAGGGGAGCGCTGGAGCGGCTCACTATCAAAGCCGTCCGTGCCACAGCCTCCCAGCACCATGTCAGTGTAATTGAGCGGTGGTGTGCTGTCAACAGCAGTAACACATTCCTCTCTCTGATGTTACATCCCTAAAAACAGATCAGTTGGACTCTGCAATTAGCGCTTATGAAAAAAGAGACAAAAAGCAAGCCGGGTCTGAAGCAATCCGGAGCCTTTTTAAAGGCAGACTCTAATTATACATTCTGAAGGTTTAACAAAGCAAGCGCTTTGATTTCCCCTCCATGTAATTGTTACCAGATGCAGCTCAAGTATCTCGTTTCTGTTCTGTTGGAGGGAGGCCAGGCAAACGAGGCTATCACGCAGCCTAATCTCATTAGAGAGACGTTGATTCCAAGCTGCATCCCTCCGCCGCGTATGTTTCTCATCGTGGCACGGGGGGCACTCGACCACATGTATTCTCCTCCTCTGGACTTAATATGTCTGATGTATGGAAGTAAGAACACACGGCTTCCATCTCAAAGCTGCCGTGGCTGATTCAAAACAAATGTTTTGCTGTCACAAGAGCCTCGTTCAAGCACCGTCAGTCACAGGCTTTCATACGCCAATGTGATTTTTGACAATGGGTTGCTTGCAGCTTCTTTTTAAGCAATGTTCCTGGCAGTTTTTAATATGAATCTTTTAGGTTTAGATCATTCAGTATGCTTGGGTTATAATGCCAAAACTCTCTTTGTGGCGTGAAGAAATAATTAAGTTTCTGTTTTCCAGTAACGAATGGCACCAGTCACTCCCCCACTGCACTGAATGGAGCTCCATCTCCACCCAATGGTTTCAGCAATGGGCCTTCATCATCATCTTCGTCCTCGCTCGCCAATCAACAGCTGCCACCGGCCTGTGGCGCAAGACAGCTCAGCAAGCTCAAACGCTTCCTCACAACACTACAGCAGTTTGGCAATGACATCTCACCTGAGATAGGAGAACGAGTGCGTACCCTGGTGTTGGGGCTTGTGGTAAGTCTGCAGTCACAAACTGTGTGGCACTTACTGGCGAAAAAAATCTATTGTAGGGTTGGGTAAAAAATTGATTTCCCATTGAAATATCCCATTGTATATAACATGCGCCTTCCATGCACTAAATAGCAATAAACGTTGTGCTTTGTTACTTTTGATACAGTTGAGGTCAAAAGTTTACACCCCCCTTTTAGAATCATACAAACTACATGTTATTGTTTATTTAGTACTGGCCTGAATAAGCTATTTTACATAAAAGATGTTTCCATATAGTCCACAAGGGAAAATAATAGTTGAATTTATAAAAATAACCCCGCTCAAAAGTTTACATCCCCTTGATTCTTAATACTGTGTCGTTACCTGAATGATCCACAGCTGCGTTTTTCTTTTTGTTTAGTGATAGTTGTTCATGAATCTCTTGTTTGTCCTGAACAGTTGAACTGCCTGCTGTTCTTCAGAAAAATTCTTCAGGTCCCACAAATTCTTTGGTTTTCCAGCATTTTTGAGTATTTGAACCCTTTCCA
>JAHKKF010525560.1:0-18718 GCA_019740295.1 Labeo calbasu | reverse complement strand
TTGAAACTTTAATATTAATTTATGCAATTGCAATGCCTTGTATTTTAGTAAGGTTAGTAACACAGTCATAGCCACAAATGCAATGGTACTAATAATTGGCATAATTTCTTTCGGTGTTTCGGTTTTTGGCCTTGGTTTCCTCTTTTTTAGTTTTCGGTTTCGGCCAAGAATTTTCATTTCGGTACATCCCTAGTTTGAATTCATAATTAATAATTGTCAAAACAGATGCGTGCCGCTGCAGAGAGTACGCTTTTCTTTTTCTCTGTTGTTAGAACAGCAGGATTGGTCACCGGACACGGCTAAAGACCATAAGTTGGTTCTTGCTGATGATGCTCTTCACACTATAGCACCCTCATGTAACTGATGCTTAGAAAGCCTGATAACAGGTGTCCATATGGAGCTTTACAACATAAAAGCATTTGCTGTGTTAACAGATGATTGATTTTGATGTGTTAGCCTTATTCTCTCCTCCCTCAGAGCTGATGTTTTTGGAGACGAGTGCTTTAACTGGGGAGAATGTAGAGGAAGCCTTTCTCAAATGTGCTCGTACTATCCTCAACAAGATTGAGTCGGGTATGAGAAAACACTGCCAAGACAGTTTTTATAATTTAAAGATCTGTGAAATTTGTTGATCAGATATGATACAGTAGGCTTTTATAGAGTTAAGCTTTGAGTTCACTATGTGCTCATACAGGTGAGTTGGATCCGGAGCGGATGGGTTCTGGGATCCAGTATGGCGACGCGTCCCTGCGGCAGCTCAGACAGCCCCGGGGCTCTGCTGCACAGGCCAAGCAGCAGTGTAACTGTTAGGGGCCCGGACACCCTGACCACTACCTGACATCCGACCCTACACACACAACCTCCCCCCTCAGGTCAGTTCAGCACTTTCATTACTGGGTTATATTAAGGTTACTTATGAAAGAGTAAAAGTAGCATTGTGGGCAGGGCAGTAAAAATTTGAACCTCTGGCCCGACCAGGCCAGTAGAAAAAATCCTTAGTGCTGAGCCCTGCTCTGTATTTTCCTTACACTGACTTTTAGTTTTGTTGAAATGAATAATATCGTTTTTTAAACATCCTTTATCTTTTTCTTTCAGCTCCGGGTGTCTCTGGGTATGCACGGCCCTTACCCCCTCTCCCAAATGTGACCCTTCCACACCCAGACACATCTGGATCATTTCTTATGAAGTCCATCTGCAACCTTTGACCTCTGACCTCAGAAAGCTGTTCACCTAGGACAGATCTCCCTGACTGCTTTGCGCTGGGCTGGGAGACCCCTAGCGAGGGGCACGGGCAGTAGAGGTGAATCACAATCCGACTGAGAAACTGTGCGTGTGTTTTTAACTTCTCCTGTGATTCTTACACACACAGTTCCTTCTTATAGAGTGAACAGCAATCATCTAGACACATCATCTAGGCCATTCAACGACAGCAGTAGATCAAACATTCCTAGGTCTTAAATTAGATATTGTTGATTCGTTTTATACATTGTGACATATCAGAACTTTGTTGGTGTTTTGACATTCCCAAAAATGACACATAAGCATTTGAGTGATCTGTGCAAGTTAGTTTGTCAGTTATTACCACAGGCTGCATTTTTACCTGCTAAAATATGACTAGAAAGCCAAATATTGATCTTCTGAGAGAACGTACAGCTGTTAAAACCCTGCATTTAAAGAGCTTCTGAAAGCACAAAAGAGGTGAAGGGGAAAAGAAACGTCTGTTCAGATCTTGTCACTCGGTCAGCACTATCTGGTGCATATCAGATGTTTACTGCCATCTCAGTCTGGCTTGGGTTAGAGGTTATCGTCTAGCTTAACCTCACCCGTCTTTCACAGACCTCCTACCTTCACGTTTATTGAAATTAAGAACAACAAATCTTGATGATTTTGTTATGTACACATTTAGAAATATAAAATAATACACAATTGGTGTTTAAAAATGTATTTTTACAAAATGATTGCATACAAAAATAATTAATTAAATTGAAAATTCTGGAACTAAAACTTAGGACTAAAACTTTTCCTCACAAATTGTCATTAATGTGAAATAAATTCTAAAATTATTTATGCTCATTTTAAAACATTTTTATTACATTATAGTAATGCAAATAGCATTTTAATGCTTAATTTTCTGATAAAAGATGTCACAATGCATAAAAAAAGAAGAAATCATGATTGCAAATTTCTTTGTGGGGTGAAACCACGCATACATTTCTTTGAGAAATGTGTTCAACCCTGTTATTTTTGAGTTTAACTCACATAAAAACTGTACACCGCAAGTTATATTGTTAGAATGGAAGAATATTTCCGTGCAGCAACCAGCTCCGACTCCGAGACTGCAACATGATTCATCTTCCACTGTAGCTGTGGTGTTTAGTCGTACATATTTTGGGTTGATTTGTTCGTTGTTTGCTCTGGTTACCCATGACAGGGAGATCTAGAGGTGATGAGCGGCACAGTGCCCCGTTCCCTCAGTGACATCATCATTATGCACCACAGACAGACCTGTTTTGATCTGTGTTTTAAATACTGTCTACGTGAAGTGTGGTTTTTCTTTTTTTTTTTGTTTTCTTTTTTCCTCTGCAAGTGCACTTTTTTTGACTGTTTATATACTGTACCTATAGAATTGTAAAATTTATAGTAATTTAATGATATTAAATGAGAGAATATTGTTTGAGGAGTGATCATTCCTTACTAAAGAACAACTGAGACTAGTCCGGCACCATTTCAGCAGTAAGGAGTCGTCTTGCCACCTCAGCTGTGGACAAGAACATGCTGTTAGTCGTAAATGTGGGGAGGGTGATTGCCACATCTCTTCTAGTTCAAGCACAGCCTTAACTGACTAACCACATGATTGTTCATCCAAGAGGCTGCCTCATACTCTCATAATCATCCAAGCTCTTAAAATGCACTTATACTGTTACGTTTATTTGTATTTTTTGCTCCACCGTGATCACCTTTACCTGTTTTGTCTGATTTAAATCATTTTTATCCACCAAAATTTAGAATCAGAGGAATATTCCAGATAAATAGATGTTACAAGTTCTCTTGTGGTCACACTAGACTTTGAGCTTGTGAAATTTGTACAGATACTGCAACATTTGTAATATGAGTCACACTCTGTATCTTTTTATAAAACAATTCAGCATATTTAAAATGGGAAAAATGCAATCTGTTCCACTTTAAGTAGTCCAGTCTTTCTTTTTAATTCAGCTAAAGAGGTCGCATTCAAATTTAAACTTTGGAACGCAGCACAATTCGCATGAGCTTTCTGTCTCCCACATTCACATACGTAAGTTCCTTGCTGAAAAAAACAAACAAACAACAGAAACCATCACAGAAATGTCCTCTACAAATACCATTACAAGCATTAGAAACTGTCAAGCCCTTAAAACTATTAAAAATGGTTTCCTGCAGTGTGCAATTTAGTGATTTTAATAAAAGGTGACCAGTTACCAGTAGAAACCAATAGGCACCATTACAGTTTCCATTAAAGCAGTACAATTCCCATTATACCCAGTAAAACCATTACAAATTCTGTGTTGGTTTCTGTTGATCGATTTATTTATTTATTTTTTCAGCAGGGTTGTGTTTAATAGTTTAAAGTCAGTTTAACAGGAATCCGAGCAATCATGTATTTCAAAGATTTCTCCAGACAGATTTCTCAACTGGTTCCAATTGGTTATGTGCGTTTGCCACATTGTCAAGCCAAAAGCTGTTTGGTTTAAGTGTTTTGTGTAAACTGAGCTTTATGCTTGCTAATGTGACCACACCTACATTATTGGAAGTCAATGGAACGAATTACCTACATTTCAGTAGGAATCTGTGCAGTTGAGAATTTTGCACAAGGTCTAAAAAGTTCCTCATGCAGATTTTGCATAAGTTAGTCACATGAAATTGCCACACTGACCAACAGAAAACTGCTTGGTTTGAAAGTGACTACTGTATGAACTGGTAAATTCGCTCTGGAAATTTAACCCAGTTTTAACATTACCAGTACATTACCCGTAATGTGCTCTGTGTGAACACAGAACGAGATTACCAGTATGAGCACAAGTTCAGAATGTGCTGACATAGGACATCTACTTTGGGCCAATCCAGAGCCATTGAAATTCAGAATTCAATGGCTATGGGCCAATAATAACATTCTGACGCAGATGATGCATTTACTCTGCGCTGTGTAGTTCAGTGTCTAATGGTGTGTTCACACTAGAGGTCTTCACAGGTCCAAAAATTCGTACCCGAAGAGTACGACCCGGACCCGTATTTATTTCGAAAGTGGGACCTGAACCCGTGCAGACCCGAGAAATGCCTTAAATTTACTACCCGAACCCGACACAGACCCGACCGTTATTCATAAATTGGACCTGAACCCGGCTGGGAAGACATAGACCCGACTGCACCCGAGCGGCACATATTGCACAGCAAACTGCTATTAACAAGTCAGTAAACAAGTTGCGAAAAAAACTTTTTGGCTTACCTAGTGTTAGTAGCCCTGACTGCGATCAATCCTCCTTGACACTAACACTTCCGTCCATGTTAGGCTGTTCCTCTCTTTTGCAGAGTAAAAAAACCTTTCAGCAATAACTAATCAGCGAATAACTTATTGACATGTCTGGTTGTATCAGAAAATGGAGGAAAGCAGTACACGATGGTTTTATTCACAGGAGTGACAAAAAACATCCAGTGACTAATCTAGAACAATAATGCGATGAGAATATTCGCTTTGCATTTGGTGTTCACACAGCATAATGATGTGTTCACACCAAATGTGAGTTTAATTATTCATGTGAGTAGATTACATACAAAGTCAGTGTAAAGACACGAATTTGCGCGGATGGCGTGAATGATGCAAATTGGATGCCGCGATTGCTGTGAACATGCGATATAGTGTCTGGTTGTATCAGACAATGGCGGAAAGCATTACGCAATGGTTTTATTCATTTAGCAATCTAGAGCGTTAATGCGATGAGAGTATTTGCTTCGCATTTGGTGTGCACACAGCATAATGGTGTGTTCACACCAAACATGAGTTTGATTATTCATGCGAGTAGATTACATCCAAAGTCAATACAAAGAAGGGAATAGATGCAAAATTCACGTGGAGTGATGCAAGTGATGCAAATTGGGCAATGCGATTGCGTCGAACACGCGATATTGTGTGTTATCACCGAAAAACACCGGAAAGCGCAGCCCTTTAGAGGTCATTTCTGGTTAATGTCACAGAATTCACCGGTATTTTGAAACTGATGTGTGAATGGTGCTTTACCGGTAAAAAGACAAAATGTCATTGCCTGTGTGAACAGTGCATTTTTGTATTTAGCGGTAAAGTCGTTCCAGTAATTTTACAGCAGTTTACTGGTATTACTGTACGAAAGGGGCTTATGACGTAAGTGTTGTTGTTGTTTTTCTACATTACTTTCTATGATTAATTAACAGCATGTCGCTGATGCTGTTCATTGACCTCAACGTATTTAACCTGGAATATTCCTTGTGATATCGGTATATTAGTTTTTCAAACTGTTCCTTTAATTTTGCATGGCAATGCTTTGTGTGATCCCATTAAAATGTGGTACATGTGTTATTAGGGCGATCACAATTATCATTGCTTGGCAAAACATTTCTGAGCAAAATCCAGCCTTTACAAAAGGAATCTGAGTCATGGGGTGTTTTTTGCGAGGGCAAAAAAGTGCACAGATTTCGCTTGTGTTTCTGCTTGGTTTGAAAGTGAAGTGGTTTCAGGCATTACATTATTGACAATGAACAACTGACTGATTTTAACTGCAAAATCTGTTGGTCAGTGCTGTGAATTTGAGTGACCAAACTTGAACAAGTGTGAAAATCTGTGTGTGTAACATTTTGCCTTTGTGCTAAAGTCCTGTTGTACAGATTCCTTTAAAATGACTGGCTATCGACAGTTTCGCCAGGTGAAATTTACTGTTCAGCATTTGCTGTTTTTTTTTTTTTTTTTTTTTAATCTAGTAATTTCAGTAGGAATCCACATGATCAGGAATTTCGCGTGAGGGTGATCGATTTCCTTATGCAGGTTTCGCTATGAGCTGTACGATGCCATTGATCTTTTATCCCCGAGAAATTTCGCTAATGTGACCGCACCTTTAGAACAACTCCACTGCCTGAGCCAGAGGAAATTCAATGGCTTATGTAGTGGAGTTTGGTAGCATTTCGTAACCAAATATCAATATGGAGTGCATTTGAAGAGTAGTTCAAAGTACTGCATAAAACCAGTTGTTGCTTAGTAACCAGTGTGATTTGTTCATTGATAAAACTGTATATCTGAATCATCTATGCTGTAAATAAGATTGAATTTGTTTATCGGAGTGTGTGGGGGGAGGGGTGCTTGTTCATTTTAAAAAGTAAGGTTATAATTAAAGTTTGCTTGTTTTTTATGTTATGTGAAGATGTCTTCTTTCTGTGGTCTCTGTTTTGTGTGTGAATGTGTGACAGTGAGCGAGTTGCCGTTTTACCTTTTGTCGTCTTTAACAAATGTTTATTCAAATTAGATTCCAATTATCTCTCTTTCTAAGGTGACAGATGTATAAAACATGACATTCACAAGAAGCTAAAATACTTGCAACCATGTCTCATGAGAAAATGTAACTATTTTAAGAGGTGGTGAGTTCATATAATGTGATTTGTATGGAAACATAATTTCTGTATGTAAAAAAAGCAAACCTGAAGGTCCACCCCTACACCTAACTCTCAGTGGGGCACAAGCAAATTATATTAAAACATATAAATGAAATTTCATACAAATTAGCCACCAAAATGTAAAATAGTTACTAATTGCTATGTGTGTGTTGCATGTAGTTCAACAGAATCTGGTTTAGAGCATTAAAGACTAGTTCAGAATCTGGCCTGCAATCTACTTAAGCTGGTTTTGAGAAGGAAGATTTAAAATAAGAGTAAGCTTTTATATGTGGGCCATTCTACAGAACTGGTGCAAAGTCAGAGCTGGAAAAAAAAATATTTTTCCACAAATTTTGTATATATGCAAATTGTAGAATATCCAAGGTACACATTTCTCTTTGTAGTAATTCAGCAGCTAATTCTCATATTGTATTTTCAGAAAGTTCTGGAATAATTTCATTAAAAAGTTTAAGAGGTAAATCAATAACAATTAAAATTGCATTTTCGGTAGTGACAGTAATGTTTTGGTAGCGACCACCTAACATTACAGAATTTTAACCCAAATACTAAAACACTACTAAAACATACTACAATGCAACAAATTTGCATAACTGTACTACAATTTTGTTTATTTCCCCCAAATAAAAGATTATGTGTTTCCCTTTGTCACTACCGATATGATGTTTCGGTCGTGACTGTTACGGTAATGCTAATTTTCTAAGATAACACCCCCAAAACAAACAAAGATGTCACAACCGAAACATCACCAAATGTTTTGGTCGTAACTGTTTCGGTAGTGACAATTTTATGGGATAACACCCAAAAACCCCCAAAGATATCACTACCGAAACTTCACCAAATGTTTCATAGTGACAATTTTAGATACAAAAATTGTCAAAGATGCTAATCGACACATGGTTAGCTAGCACAGTTTTGAACAGTGGTACACATATAAAAACTAAATGTTATGGAATAACTCCATAATTATAGAAAAATAGCGGTGGTGACTTTTTTTTTAAGTTACACACATACTTTAAGACTTTTGAACACATTTACCTCAAAATGAAGAGACCTCACTATGAGAGAGTGACAGAAATATTTCCTGATCATAAATGTAGGGCTGTAGTTAAAATCAGTCAGCCAATGGACTAAAACATACTGTTTCGGTAGTAACATGAAAATGCGGGACACATTTTTTTAACATAACTTTCATAATTTACAAACAAAATCTTTTTTTTTTTCCAAGTATCACTTTAGAAAAAAAAAAAAAAAAAGTCATTCGATGTCATTTTCATAAGTTGAAATTTAGGGGTTAGGGTTTGGGACAGCCACCTCCCAATTGAAAGTACCAAATAAATAATGTTTTATATATATTAAGCTTACTAATATATTAGTAAACATCTAAGATTTAAATACCTAAATGCTTTTTTAAATGTGTTTGTTGTTGTTGTTGTTGTTGTTGTGGGACAGCAGTTTGCACCAATTCTGTAGAATGGCCCATATAGATTTATATGATAGATGTTTTTTTTTTTTTATGTATGTGACTGCGCCTACCTGACTGAAAATTATTTTCGAAACATTTCAGCGCTGTACACTTCCCTCCCATCCTTCATTATCTTCTCACCTGCTGGTTTCAGTAGATGAATTGCATATTAAGATGGCGAATAGCAGATTTACACGTCAAGCTAAGCAAATCAGTAAACAGTTCCCACATTGAATTAATCGAATGTCAGTTTTATATTCGCTCGTTCCCTTGTAGTTAAGAGTCCAAAACACATCATTACCGCTAACTAATGACCTCGTTAAATATTTGCATAATCATCAGTATCCGGTAGATGGCAGCATAATACATGTAAAAAAAAAACGACTCTCAGAACAAATTAACTGATAGGCGCTCAACCCATTATCTTCTAAGAAATAAACAAACTCGTAGTAGTTTTAGTTCTCTTTATTTTACCTTCATGGATATATACACTGACAGCACACGTGAGAGTAACACCACATACATCAACTTTTACTCTGCAATCTCACAGGACAAATAGGCAGATCTAGAATACTCTAGGGCAGAAGGGACAAAAAGAAAGACAATATAAAACATTCACATACAAAATAAAGACAGATCCTCATAGTAAGTCATGAAACGAACTGTAATGGAACGTTCCAAGGCTGAGCAGTTGCCATAGAGCTCTTGGCGTGAGGGAACCGCCGCCACAAAAGGGGAAATTAAAAGTAGACCATCTTTTGTCATTTTCCCCGAGTTCCATTCTTCCACGCAGCCTTGTTCTCTAAAGCGCTCGCTAATCGTTGGCTCGAGTTCTCCATAAAACCAACAGACTTCAATGCAATTACAACGAGGTGAAACTGAGAGTGTTTAGACGCCTGGAATGACTGGTTAGTTCATATAGTTACGCTTAAAATAGATGCATATATAATGTAGGTATATGTACACAATACAAAACAACCTTCACAGATTTCGACTTGATATATTTTGATTTGAATATTTCATTTCATTAAATGAGCTCGACAAGTTTGGGGAGGATTTAAATGATAAAATCAAGTTTGTCAATGCTATATATAGTAGTGCAGCCCATGGATTTTGCAGTTACAGGAACGACGTTTCCGTGCCATGGCGGAATTTGGCCAACATGATGCTATTATCTGTTAGTGTTAATGAACGGACTTGGAGAGGTTGCCAATTGGAGACACTGAAGTCTACTGTGCTATAAAATTGCTGAAGTATTCAATTCTGGCTTTGCCAAAGAATAATTAGGGCAATCACCAGGGAGGTTTTGTAAACTTACAAATTCAAGCAGAATGGCAACATCCTTCATCGTGGACGTGAAATTTAAAGAAAAGGTGAAATGTTTGTGGATGCATTTCAGCAAGACGACATCCATACGCACAAATAATATGGCTTGGCTGCAGAGCGTGTGGGCGGAGCCTGTGGAGGTGGGTGGGGCCTGCAGTGATGGTGGTTGACTGACTGATTGACAGGCTCTTTACTCCAAAGACTGCAACATGAGAAGCTGCTTGAGCACCTTTGTCTGGCTGGTCTCTCTGATCTCTCCTGCCAGAAACATCTCGTCCACCACTGTATACACCTGAAACACAACAACAAATTTTGTTTCTATCGGTTCACAGTTAGTATTTAAAATGATAGTTTCCCCAGAAATAAACAAAATTGTTACGGGTTTGGAAAAACATGAGGGCGAGTAATTAATGACAATTTTCTTTTTTGGGTGAACTATCCCTTTAAGGAATAGGTCAGTCAAAAACATAACCCTATAAAGCCTACCGTATAATATTTGATGCACAAGGGCCTCTGAATTATCAACATCATCAAAACTTGCTGAAAAACCTGTCATACACAATCTTCTACTACATTCCATCGTCTGATTGATAGTTTATACTTTTATAATTTTAGACCCGAACCCGCTCGGGTCAGACCCCGGGTTTTCGATCCAAGTAGACCCGTGAAGACATCTACAATACACGCGCATGCTTCATTAAAGGAGAAGTCCACTTCCAGAACAACAATTTACAGATAATGTACTCACCCCCTTGTCATCCAAGATGTTTGTGTCTTTCTTTCTTTAGTCGTAAAGAAATTATGTTTTTTGAGGAAAACATTGCAGCATTTTTCTCCATATAATGGACTTCTATGGTGCCCCGAGTTTGAACTTCTAAATGCAGTTTAAATGTGGCTTCAAACGATCCCAAATGAGAAAGAAGGGTCTTATCTAGCAAAAAGATCAGTTATTTTCATAAAAATAATACAATTTATATACTTTTTAATGTTAAACGCTCATCTTGTCTTACTCTGCCTGGACTGTTTTTTTGCCCTGTTCATGACAGTTAGGGTATGTTAAAAAAACTCTCATCTCATGTTCTCCCTCAACTTCGAAATCGCCGTTTTACCTTTTTTGTTAAGGGTGTTTGATCTTCTTTGCATGTTCACTTTACAAAGACTGGGTTGGTACTTCTGCAGTGATGTAAGGTGATTTTGAAATAATTTTTGTATTGAGGGAGAAAATACAATCTGAGTTTTTTTAACATACCTTAACTGTCTTGAGTCAGAATTCAGGGAGAGCAAGGTAAGATGAGCGTTTAAGCTTAAAAAGTATTTAAACTGTAGTTTTTTTTAAATGAAAATAACCGTTTCACTAGACAAGACCCTTCTTTCTCGCCTGGGACTGTTTACTACCGCATTTGGGATCGTTTGAAGCCGCATTTAAACTGGATTTTGGAAGTTCAAAATCAAGGCACAATATCAGTCCATTATATGGAGAAAAATTCTGAAATGTTTTCCTTAAAAAAACAATTTCTTTATGACTGAAGAAATAAAGACATGAAGATTTTGGATGACAAGGGGGTGAGTACATTTTCTGTAAATTGTTGTTCTGGAAGTGACTTCTCCTTTAATGGAGACTTAGAGGAGAAGAACTGTTGAATAAAGTCATTATTTGTATTTTTTGTGCACAAAAAGTATTCTCGTAGCTTCATAAAATTATGGTTGAACCACTGATATCACTTGGACTATTTTAATGATGTCTTTACTACCTTTCTGGACCTTGAACGTGTCAGTTGCGTTGCTGTCTATGTAGGGTCAGAAAGCTCTCAGATTTCATCAAACATCTTAATTTGTGTTCTGAAGATGAAAGGTCTTACGGGTTTGGAACGACATGATGGTGAGTAATTGACGACAGTATTTTCATTTTTTGGTGAACTATCCCTTTAAATATGAGCTCCATATTCTCCTCAAAGCCATAAAAGCATGATGTATCAAGTATGATCATTTTTACATATTTTGTCTAAACATTCAATAAATTGTTCCATTAAAAAAAAACATAAAAATCCATATAGTACTGTTTACAGGGTTAACAAAAAACAAATCTCATCAGCGTGGCTTTAGTGTGGGCCGAACTGTTCACGCAGTAGGCGGAATCAAAAATACATCAGGTAATTAGCGGAGCAGAAATCAAATGCAATTAACTGTGGCAACTTTTTTTCCTATAATTACTTATGGTTTTCCTTCAGCGGCAGCCTCTCTCTCGTGCTGAATGGATGTGGATGTTCTTAATTGTATGACTGTTGTAATTATGCATAAAATATCTGTTGCCATGGAGCTGCATTGCTGCTAAAACAGAGCTAATTACATCTTTTCTCTCACTAGTTTTTGCTACTTGGGCCCTTTTTCTGCCAGTGAGGCTCTTTTAAATGTTCCTTTTACTGAAACACACATTGGAATGTGTAATGTTACAAAAGATTTATATTTCAAATAAATACTGTTCTTTCAAACTTTACATTCATCAAATAATCCTGAAAAATTTGATTTCTACAACAAATATTAAGCAGCACAATTGTTTTGAGCATTGATAAATGTTTCTTGAGCACCAAATCAGCATATTAGAATGATTTCTGAAGGATCATGTGACACTGAAGACTGGAGTAATGATGCTGAAAATTCAGCTTAGTATCACAGGAATAAATTACATTTTAAAATATATTAAAATAGAAAACAGTTATTTTAAAAAGTAAAAATATTTCACATTTTTACAGGTTTTGCTGTACTTTGGATCAAATAAATGCAGGGTTGGTGAACAGAAGAGACCTCTTTAAAAAAAAAAACATTTAACATCTTACTGTTCAAAAACTTTTGACTGGTTGTGTGTGTGTATATATATATATATATATATATATATATATATATATAAATAAAATTCTAAACACTTTTTAAAAAATTATTATTAAAAAAGTATTAGTATTAGTTTACTTCTACACTTACCTTGTAGAAATTGAAGACCAGATCTAATTCACACACATTGTGGAAATACTCATTCAAAACCTGCGAATAAAGAAAAATACAGATCAGCTCCAATCGATTCATAGCAACATCTGCTCAGGATGTTGCTCAGCAGTCTGTCGTTCACCTCAATAAGGAGCAGCAAAATCAGGGACGGGTAGTTGTTGACCGTTTTAGGTTGGTGACCCAGGAGTTTGTTTGTTTTTAATCCAGTGTTATTCAGCATAGTGGGCTGGTTTGGGCTCAAGTTATGTACGATATGATGGGGGAGTTGTTTACAGTGAGGGTCAGAGGAAGTCCTAGAATCCATGTCACAATGTTCTTGAACTCTTGGCTGCTGGTTTCCCTCACGGCTACATTCCATTAGTCTCTCAGACACGGAAAATTACGCCAATTCAAGTGCTGCTCCAGCACTCCCTTATTTACCTGGTGAGAAATCTCACTATAGCTCATTTTCTAATTATCTGTGTTATGTTAAAATGCATTTAGACGGAAAATGTTTAGGGTTAGGCTGAGAGATATGCTTAAATTCATTATTTAGTTGACAAGATAAAATTACATAATACTAGAGATTTTAATACACTTCTTAATTTAGTAATTTAGTTCCCCAAAGCCTGTGCCAGTGGTTCAGTTTTGTGCCTGCATACTTGTATATATTTCAGATTTAAAGGAGAAGTCCACTTCCAGAACCAAAAATACAATTTAAATACTATTTAATCTCAAATGCTCGTCTTGTCTTGCTCTCCCTGAACTCTGTGTTCTGGCTCAAGACAGTTAGGGTATGTCAGATCATTTCAAAATTATCCTACATCGCTGCAGAAGTACCCACCCAGACTTTGCAAAGTGAACATGCAAAGAAGATCAAACACCCCTGACAAAAAAGGTAAAACAGTGATATAGGACGATTTTGAAGTTGAGGGAGAACATGAGATGGGAGTTTTTCGACATACCCTAACTGTCATGAACCGAATAAAAAACAGAGGTCAGGATAAGCAAGACAAGACGAACGTTTGACATTAAAAAGTACATAAATTGTATTATTTTTATGAAAGTAACCGATCGTTTCGCTAGATAAGACCCTTCTTCCACAGCTGGGATCGTTTACAACCGCATTTGGGGCACCATATCTCTCCATTATATGGAGAAAAATCCTGAAATGTGATGCAAATACAAAAGTAACTTGACATTATCACTGAAGACCAGTAATAATAATTTTCATTTTGATTACATAATAATGGCAATATATACATTTCAAAGTCAGACATGCCCCTTTGCTAGCTATGATGCCTGGTTACTGGTTTAAACTTGGCCCAGGTTTTTAAAAGATTTTTGGGTCAGCCTTAATAGATTCAACAATTGATTGGCAATTCAGTTTAGAATACAATGAATTTAGGCCCAGATTTGAGGGGCTGTAATAGCTGCTAATTATGATGAATCGAAAATGTACTTTTTTCTATGTATAAACTGTTTATGTAATAAAACATGTTTTCGTAGTTTGTGTTGTCCCTCGTCACAATATTGTCCAAAACCCCCCAAACCCCAATTTTCTAGGACGTTTCCAAACTTTTGGAGGGCAGTGTAAATATTTAGATATATCCCCAGACCAAATGTTACAGTATTTCTTAAAATCACTAAGAATGTGATTATGCTGATATTTGTGTTATTTGAGGAAGAACAAGCAGGCAATCACTTTTAAAAACCAATGCAAAGCACATTTATCATGCTGAACATTAAAGACCTTCATTAAAGTTAATCTCCTGATGTTTCAAAGCTAACAGCCTACACTTCCCTTAAGAGTCTCCATATCACATTTTGATTTGCGCTTAATAAAAGTGCATATAAGGGAGGTTTTTAATTATGGATTCTATGCAGCATAATCAATTCAGTGCTCAGGAAGCGTGCTGATTACACCATTTACCCGCTCAATTGAATGCAGAACACATTAGATAATCATGTTATTTAATGGGAGCTGGAGATATATATACATATACATATATATATATATATATATATTGATATAGATATACATTTTTGAGCTATATATGCATGTTCAAATTTACTTTTTACTCACCCTCATGACATCCAAGATGTAAGTTTATTTCTTTGACAGATTTGGAGAAATTTAACATTATTTCACTTGCTCACAAGTGGATGCTTTGCAGTGAATGGGTGCTGTCAGAATGAGAGTCCAAACAACTGATAAAAAAAACCCCATCACAATAATCTGCAATCCACATGACTCAAATCCATCAGTTAATGTGTTTGTATTAAGTGTGTGTGTTTGTAATAAACCCATCAACACATTTTTTACTTAAAACTACTATCCATCATTTTGCTTTTTCTAGTGAAAAAGAAAAACATGCACCAATCAAGCATTGTTTACAATGTCATAATGGATTTGTTTATTACAAACATGCTGCTTTTTGTATCACAAGATGTTAATCGACGGACTGGAGTTGTGCGGATTACTTGTGAATTGTGATATTTTTATCAGCTGTTTTGACTCTCACTCTGAAGGCACCCATTTATTGCAAAGGCTCCATTGGTGAACAAGTGAAGTAATGCAAATGTATCCAATATCCAATCTTATCTACATCTTTAATGGCCCTAGTGTGGGTACATTTTTAGCAAATTTAAATTTTTGGGTTAACTATTTGTTCAAAGCTAGCTCTTCATTTACCTCAACAAAATTATGAATAGCTTCCAGGTAAGCCAGGTTATTGTCTGTCACATCCACACAGATGCAGAAGTACAGGCCAGCGTATCGCCTGTAAATGATCTTGAAGTTTCTGAACTAAAAAGGAAAACAATGTTTAACATGTAAGACCATATATAAATGCCTTGATTTGAACATTAAACAAACTGATTTGTACATTTTCTGGATAAGACCTTTAAAACAACACATGACGTGTGATGTTTTTACCAATCCTATAAAGACTATAATCATATTTAAAATAAACATTTTGATTCCAATGACAAGTGATAAGTAATTCATACTGTCCTCTCAAGTATAAAATGTTAAAAGTAAGTGTTGTACCTCTACAAAGTTGGTGTGTTTGGCATCACGGACTGTCACTACCGCATGAACCTCTTCAATCAGCTTCTGCTTCTCATCATCATCAAACTGCATGTACCACTTGGCCAGCCTGGTCTTCCCAGCCCGATTCTGGATGAGGATAAAACGGATCTGCACAAGAACAGCAGGAGAAAAATTTAGACCTAATTCTCACAAATCATTCACAGAGCTTCACAGAGGACATGTCACATGCTTTTTTGTATAAATAATGACAACGCATTGAACAGTTTCAATAGCTCAAGATGCAGGAGCTGCCATTCTAATTGTATTATGTATTGTATTATTTCTATTAAAATACATTACTGGTATATAACAGAAAAATTATACAGAGCTTGCTTCAAATAACTAACGTTAGCAATAAGCATTTAGCTTCATTCATTCAGTGTTATTTCTATTCAGACGCTAAATAGAATAACGAAAGGCTGATTATTTTTTTATTCTGGATATTACAGTCAATACGACACGTCTATATAGTTTAATTTATGACCTTGGTCGTGTTATAATCGACATATATCACACTAGCCAGTTAGCTGAGAAGAACAGACAGTCGAACGACTAAAAATAAGTGATTGTAACAAGCAAAAATAGGCATTTACACTTACCATTGTGCTCGGTATTAATCGTTTACGTTGGTCTCAGTTATTTCAATCAATGTTTAATTGATTTTTTAGGAAATATAGCAGCCTCTGGCTGGGTTAGGTTCTGTAGCCGCCCGCTATCTTCACCGGACAGGATGCGAGCAGAGGCCGTTGAAGCTAGGAATGATGGGTAATGTAGTTTTGTAAGCCAGCTGATAACATACAAGGATATCAAGAGAATGTTCTGTTCCGTACTACAATTACAATCTTACACCGGGGTTGAACTGTCAGAGATAGCACATGACTTCGAGGTAAAATTAAAAGATTGTAGATGTTTGATATGACTTTTGCTTGAGTTAGTTACTAAATTAGCATATATTTATCGAAATAAACTTCATAATTAATAGAAGACTTTGAAATAGACCCCAGAGCGCATTTGAAATAATACAAGTAATAGAAGCGTGAAATCAATACTAATGCCAGTTTTATGAACGTTAATCCAGCATAACATAAATATCTTACAAAAAATGTATGATAAAAATGTATATAATTATTGTCCCACATTTGAGAATGTGAAATGTCACATGTAAAATATCTTTTCAGTTTCTTAATGCTGTAGCTTGTTTATTCACATACTTTCCTAAATGTATATATATATATATATATATATATATATATATATATATATATATATATATTATGAAAGTGCAAACGGATCAAAAATGGGCCAGTTCTGTCCAAAATGTATTAATAATAATGTTATCAATTANAATGTCACATGTAAAATATCTTTTCAGTTTCTTAATGCTGTAGCTTGTTTATTCACATACTTTCCTAAATGTATATATATATATATATATATATATATTATGAAAGTGCAAACGGATCAAAAATGGGCCAGTTCTGTCCAAAATGTATTAATAATAATGTTATCAATTATTTTTTTGTGAACAGTGTAATGCATTTTGATTTTTGCTTTTAAAGAAATATATTTGGATTTTACCTTTTATTTAAGAAGACATTATGAGCGATAATGCTTGAATGTAACCGTAAAATGTCTTTGTTGTGAGGCTCATTCCAACAGCTTGACCATACACATAAAAAAACAGTTGGATCTGGACAGTGGCCACTGCAGTGTGAGTTCAGTCTGAAAACATGTATCATGCATTTCTGGCCATATTTTGGATCTTAAATGGAGAATCTGATCTGTGTTACATCACCACACCTCTGTTCTGTACTTCAGCTGTTTTAAGACTAGTAAGTTTGTCTACTGCAGAACACTGTCCAGATAACTTGGACAGGGTCTCTGCACATATTCAGAAGGGGGTTGGGGCTCTGATTGTTAAGAGATTGCACAACTGTGAGAGCGAAGAATGTGGTGGCCCTTGGGACTTAGAAATATTTCAGCTGCAGTCCAGAGGTGGGAGCAGAGACCTTTGCAGTTTCTTCACTTCACCAAAAGCAGTTTGTTGTGAAAAGCTGCTGATTTATTTATTTATTTATTTATTTATTTTTAACTATGTGTCATGATAAATACTGTTATGATTCACTGCAAATAACTGGATTTAGCTTCTGTTTCTGCATATATAGTTTTGTAGGCCTATTTATAGATAAAAACAGAAAGCATGAGAACTTTTTATTAAACTTATACCCCCAAGTGACTCTCTAATTGGACTCATAATATGATGGTGAGATGGAAAAACTCAGTAAAAAATGGGATTACAACAAAAGATGTGAAGACTTCAGAATAACATATATGGGAAAGTCATGGAAAATTATATTATATTGTATTATGGGGTGAATCATTTATTGAAAATTTCACAGAAAAGTTGTCAGTTGTCACATTTTTGTATATTAGGTTTTATTGGCGCACCATTGGGGTAAGTTGTCACTATGGAACCTGCCATTAAACAGCGTATCCACCTTATATTTCCTGACATTTGTAAATTTTATGGATCTGGCTTCCGGTCTCATCCGTGCTCAGCTATTTTTAGCTGTACAAAACAGCTTGTTTTGCTGCTTGATATTGCAAATACATGTGTCTTACCATATTATTTTAATGTATTATCTTAATTGCAAACACACTGATTTGTAGTGCACAGTTTTACCGTTTACTGCACATTGTTATTCTTCTCGTTTTTTCCATATGGCGGATAATGAACTGGAAGTTTTGCCCATAAGCTTACTTCCGTGTTTAAGAATAAGGTGGATAGACTCAAATACTCAAATTTATTACAAAAAAATATTTTAACTTTTATTTTATATATATATATATATATATTAAATAAAAGTTAAAATATTTTTTGTACAAAAATATCTAATTAGTTTTTTCTTATGATTTTTTTTTTTTTTTTTTGTACTGTGTTACCAGGACAAGGGTATTTTGCATAAAAATCGGGCAAGTTGTCACCATGGTAATATTATCATTTAATAAAGTAAATAAATAACTTATTATAACTTAATAAACTTAATAAACTAAACTAAACAATTAAAATGAAGCAGCTGAAATAAAATAAAATATAAATAAATATAAATATTAGCCTACAGTTAACCTACAAAAAATGTGTGGTTTGTTTATATGTTGGATTATAAAATGAAACAATACATAAAAAA